>JALJEV010001036.1:0-51503 GCA_026586105.1 Hylodesmum podocarpum
AATGGAATATTCATATTGTAGAATGATAAGCCTTGAATAAAAGTACCTTAGGGATATTATAAACTAGAGGCTGGGGTTCCCGGATGAAAGCAGACGAAGAACATTTTCTATATTATAAACCTATGCTTAGGAAGAAAATATCTCTAAGAGAGAGGGAGCAAAAATAAATTAGAGGAAGAGCATAGGAAGGCTGGGGAGGGTAAGGGGAGTTGTCAGCATCTGCTCACATTCTTTGTTTTGTTGTTACTTTCATTATATTTCTTTAGTTTTCGGATACTAAGGTGCGAAATAATTCTTAGTATGCTCTGTGGTTGCGGTTTTTGTCCGTCTTCCACACTCCAAGAAGCAAATTATTCTTATTCTGAAGAAAAATGTTCTTGTTTATTGGTTAACGATGTTTCCTTGATAATTCTGCGTGTTTCTTGTTCTGGTTTGTCTGTTGTGGTGTTTATTGTGTGAATTTCCGTATCGAAATATGCAGTTTTGAGTTGGATATGAATAAGTGGTGACATCGCATGGTTGCATGAAATTGGTGATGGACTTGAATTGGTTAGCTTAGCGGAGATTTACAGATACTGCAGTGGAGGAGAGCAATATATCCCAGACGGCTGTGGTGGAAATGAGGCAATCACTTAGAAGAAGGTTTTGAAATGAATATGACTAGTAAAGAGAGGTGAAGATTTATGAAAATCAGATCAAGGTCATTATCACGATTTCGAGGTGCACGAGGCATCGTATTCTGCGTGAATATTGGATAATGGTAGACCAAGTGAATAAGTGCATGGATTCGCGTGCATGTAATAGGTGGAATCATAGTGGGCTTCAGGGGTTCTGGCGGGTGGGGAGAGTGCACTGCTTCGTGATGATCCACGTGTTTCTGCAGAGGAAGTCCACTGCGGATTCTTGAGGGAACTTCGCGACGATTGCTGAGTCGCCTACACACCAATGGTAGAGTCTGGAAGGGATCGTGAGGACGGATACCCCGGAAGCTATTTTGGTGGATAGAAAAGCACGCATTGCATGTTGAGTAAATAGGGAAAGCACATCGTGAAGATCCCGTCATCATACTAGGAACAAGATGCATTAGCGATTATGTGATTCCGACTAATGCATGATTATTGGATAAATTACTTACGATTCGCTGCTATGGTCGGATTTGGTGGTTAATTGCAGGCTTTTACTTTGTGAATCGAATTAATGTGGTTTGGACACTAGTGCTTTACATATCAATAAATTACTATTTTTAAAGAAATTAGGTAGAATATTAAAAGAATATTGGTTTTATGAATAATTTCATATTTTCAAAAGTTTTTTACTATAATTCGCATTATCGAGGATTAAGGAGAAAGCTGCACCCTACCGCGATTATTTTCTGATTTGCGAAGGATCGAGTAGGTGTCTTCGCTTTACTTAGAATGGTCGCTTACTACCTATCTATGTGCAAGGCGCTTGCTATGCTGCGTATGAAATGCTGCCGTAAATGTTCTAAATTTAGTCGAAAGGTAGTTATGTAAAATAATAATAGGGCAAGAGCTTGCGTAGTCCCGGTTGCAACGAACCTTAAAACCTATCGCATTAAAAAGTATTTTGCTTTCTAAATCTCTCTTGCCTCTACTATATCATTAACCACTTTAAATTACAAAATATAAGTAAAATAAGTAAATAAGAGGGGTGTTACAACAAGCTCAATAAAGAAAGGAGTTAAATCAAGTGGAGTAAAGAGGATTAAACCATAAACAATTTCAAAAGTTGAGATAAATGGTAGAATCATAATTTATTATCTAAATTCAATGTGTGCAAACACTCCTCCCATGATTAATGATACCTCTACAAAACTTTCTTGTGTCGTCTAAAGTTCTATTCACCACTTTCGGCTCGCCATCCGTTTCGAGGGTGGCAAGTGGTGAGACAAGAGCTTTGTACAAGCTTCGTCTCCATAGCTTCTCCAAAAGTGACTTAGGAATTTAGAATCCCTATCACTAACAATGGTTTTCTGGGCATGCCATGGAGTCTTACCACTTCTCTAAAGTTAAGAGATCTACATAAGCAGGTGCATCATCTACCTTTATACATACATAAAGTGCAGCCATCTTAAAATCTACACACTACTAATAAGAGAGTATCCATACGCCTCTCTTGTCCTAAGGCCTAATACAAAATCCATAGAAATATCAATCCATAGGACTGGCAAAGAGAATATAAACCATGATTCATTGATTTCTCTAGACTGGCTTTCTCGACAAGTAATACACCTAGGAAACAACCCTGTACTAGCCACAAAGCCAATTTTAAAATGTTCCTTCAAGGTAGAAAAAAGTCTTATCAATGCCAAAATGGCCCATAATTCCACCTCTTCTGCACACACATGCTAATATTAATTCTCTCAAAGAACCCTTAGGCATACATAAGCACACTCTCTTAAAAAGGTATCCATCTTGCCTTAAAGAATTCTTCACAAAGACCATTAGCACACAAAGGCCACACTCGACAAAATCATCATCACATGCATATAATTCCTCGATGTGATCAAATCCTAGCATCTTAGTTCTAGCATGCATATCAATGTAAATCTTCTAATAAGAGTATCGCTACCACATTAAGATTACCTTCTTATATTTAATCATGTAAGGAAAGTTGCTCTGCTGAATTCTACCCATCTTGGTACGCCTCTTGACTTAGCCTGGTCTGTCCCTTGACATGTTCAGTGCTTCATGACTGGTACATGCACCACAAACTTCTGGGGCAGAAGGTAAGTGTCGCCACTCTTGGAATGCTCTCGTAGGCATACATCTCCTTATCATAGGTGGAGCAGTCGAGTCGAGCACCTCGAAGCCTTCACTAAAGTATGCACCTGGGCGCCTTCTCGCATCAACATCAAATTACTCCAACACTCTAGGCCAGAAGCATCACACTCTACTTTAAAAAGAACAAGCAAATTTAGGTAAAGTGCTAATAGTGCAGATGTGTAAGCTCTTCTTTAAGTAGATTGAAAAGCATGTTCTGAGTCGACTCCCAAACAAGTAGTAATCCTTTTTTAACTAGTTCACTATAGAGGAAGCTAATTGTACCAAAATCCTCAACAAACCTCCTATAAAAAAACTAGCTGCGCCACGAAAGGATCTTACTTCCCTAGCACTAGGGGTCTCTGCCACTCTCGGATGGCCTTGATCTTGCTTTTCCATCCACTTTGCACACCTTGCTCACCTTCACCACAAAACCGAGGAATATAACTTCTGATCGTAAGTAAAGTGCTGTGCATTCTCTTTGTCGGCATACAATTGTTGTTCCCTAAGCACTTTCAAACATGCTTCAGTGTGTTGTTTCAAGAAAGATTGGCTATAAATCAAAAATGTCATCAAAATATACTACAACAAATTTTCCTAGGAACTCTTTTGAAGACATGATTCATTAATCTCATAAAAGTTGCTAGAGTGCATTTGATAAGCCAGTGGCATGATGCTTGCCACTTAGTGATAGTTCCAAACTCTGGTCTTAAAAGCTAAGTTTTCCACTCATCACCTTCTTTCATTCTAATTTGGTGACAATGCCCACTTTTAAGATCAACCTCGGAGAATATCTTAGCTCCATGTAGACTTCATCATGCAAGTCACCTCAACCTAGGAAATGGGATGCCTATACCTTATAAAGTAATATTGTTACTGGCCTCTACAACCTGTACACATCCTCCAAGTTCCCTCCTTCTTAGGCACTAAGATAACCGCTAAGCAGACATGTGAGACAAGCTCTCCTCGACCCAACCCTCACTTACCAACTCCTCAACTCGGCCTTTTCATTTCTACTTAGGTCTCTCGAGGAGAACTCCTATATTCGGGGTCGGTTGGGTAAGGGTGCACCGGGTACTAGATCTATTCGACGCTCAATCCCCTGCTGTCGTGGAAGCACAAAGCCTGGGGGAATCTCCTGTAGGGGTACATCATCAAACTCCATTAACAATGACTCCGCTGTCCTCTTACTTGCCTTACCAAGTTAGTGCTTAAAAGATAACCAACTGTCGAATGACTATCAAAAGCTAGATTTTATCCCCAATTAAACTTGTAATATAGAGGAATCAACCTAGGTCATCTCTCGAAGACATACATACATTCAATTCGGAATTACTCCCCTTTATTGGAGGGGATTTTCATGAATTAATGCAAGTAAAACCTAAACAATAGCGTAATTATGAAATGGAAAGCTAAAGACAAAGCATAGAAATGTAAATTGAAATAGTGAATTGCGTAAAAGATAAGAGTAGAAAGGAACGATGAACACTTAGCATAAAACGAAAAGAATCGTAAATCAAGAATAGAATAGACGAAATTACAAAATTGAAATAAGAATACAATAAGATGAATGCAGAAAATGAACAAAGTAAGAGCAGAAAACATGAGAAGAAAAACCTAAACAATTAAGAACGAATAATAGAGCGGAATGTAAATTGAACCAGGAATCCATTGCAGAATTGAAATAGCGTAATCAAAATCAAAAAAACCGATTCAATTGTTACAAGAGCTACGCTTAGGAGGAGAGATTGAATACATGAACATTGAAATCTAAGAAGAAAAAATGAGTAGAAGAGAACAGCGAAGAGAGAAGAGAGAAGGAGAATTGTGCAATCGCACAACTCAAACTTGCAAAAGGCTAGAAAAACAATTATGAAAGTTCCCTTCAATTCGCGCCTAACAGCTATATATAGCGGGAAAAGCGCCACCCCGGAGTAAAACGCGCCTCGGCATGTTTTCGCCGCAAGGGCCGTGGAAACGTGCCACTTTGTGCGCTGACGCGTTTCGCCGCAAGCAATGTCAAACGATGCCACTTTGTGCGCCCTGGCGCGTTTTCACGGGATGCTCAATTGGCTTGCTTTGATCTTGATTTGGGCTTGCATCCTTGTTCTTCTTGATGCATCTTCAATGTCCTCTTCATTCAATCTCCTCCTTGCTCCTATCTCTTCTTCATTCTTCATAGTTCTAGAAGCGATCGCACAAGAATCAATATAGAATCATAAGAACTTATGGAATTTTAACTATTATTTACTACTACTACTAAAATATACCTTCAACACAATATCTACAATAAACTACCAAAATATGACACATATAACAACTAATTGAGCGAAAACAAAGTAAAGAAAATGTATATAAAATGGATTATCAAATACCCCCACACTTATTCTTTTGCACTAGGGGCAAAAACTTACTAAAAAAGGGTTGATGCTATGTGAACTGAACCAATTCCAATCGAGCCACGGATGCATATAAAGAGAAAGGGACAAAATTGGTAGCATCAAGATCAACAACAATCCATAAGTCTATTGTACATCTGAAAACAAACAAATTGACAAGTTGAGTTAAAGAATGAATTCAAAGTGATAGACCTCACAAGTCAGTGTTTCCTCTTGACTCTCAAGTGTTTTTAGGCTTGTATTTGCACTCAAACACATCATGCAAGCTAGCACTACCATATTTTTACAAGCCTCTAATTTCAATAACTTGAGACACATGCAATTAAAGATCAAAAGGTCTTTATTAAGCTTGTAATGGGGGACAAGGTGAAGGTGGGATAGAAGAGAAGGATTATTTAGGCTAATAACCAAGAGAAAAGAGGAGCAATGGGGAATAAATCTAATAAGCATGAAGATTACCCTCCTAGCATTTTACCTCTTTTTGGCTTCCTACTTATTTCCATCCCCGGATTTTCATTTCCTTCCTTTCTCTTTTCCTCTTTTCTTTTTGCTTTCTTATAACTTTTGGTGCTTTCTTTTCTTCTTTCTTTTTCTCTTCTTTTTTTTCTTTTTCTAGATTTCCTTCTTGTAGCTTTTGGTATTTTATTCTTTGTATCTTTTTCTATATATACATATACATTATTTTTCCGTGTAGTTGTTTTCTTTTGTATAACCAATGCCAATCCATTCATCAACTCACATATCGACTTGTTTTAAAGGGTTATACCCCCACACTTATTTAAAACTTATTCCCAAAACAATTCCAAAGCTCCTTTAATCCCTAAAGTTAGGGGACATCATTGTTTTCCATTTTTCGGCTTGTAATGAGCTTAAAATTGAAGAAATGGAAATAAAGGCTCAAAAGGGGATGACAAGGATGAGATATGTAAGGTAAAGGCTCATTTGGCTAGTGGCTTAAGAAGAAATTTGCCTAAATCATTTCAATAATGCATGTGATCAAGAAATATCGGCAAGAGTCAAGTAAAAATCTAGAGCAACTAACAAGATGAGTGTAGTCACACAAGAAAGAATTTTGAAGGAAAAATAGTTCCTCCATATAAGGTTCAAACTCTCACAAGGTTTATTTTTCTATCACTAATTATCCAAACTTTAGCTTCAAGTCAATTGCAATTCAAAGATGCACACATAGGTTATAAGAAGATTGAAAAATCTATCAACTAAAAATGTTTGTAACTTCCACAAGTTTATACACCATAACTTCAAGAAAAGGTATGTTTCACATTTACTATTATTTTCCTTTCAACACTCAAACAGAACAAAAGGTAACAAAAAATTAAAGAAAACTGAACGAGTAAAACATAACAACAAAATATTCACAAAATCCCCCCCACACTTGAAATTTGCATTGTCCTCAATGTATTCCAATCAATAGATTAATCAATCATATCACCACAATGATCGACAAGTGCAATAAATGTAAGGACGGGAGAGGGAAGGAAAACTCCTAATTACTTCCTAATTACAGAAGATGGATAGACAGAAATGAATGAAAATAGAACGGAAAAGAGTGGAGGAGAAAAGAAAACTCCTCGGCCCTAGCAACGGGGTGGGTGCAAGTGATACCAACTCTTGCTCTATGGCTGTTCAATGGTGATTCTTGATAATGTTGTAGCTGCCCATTCACCATGAATCCTCTTGGTACCTACGAGAACAAACATCCAGGGATCAAATATCATCCAATCATCTGGTATATATGTGAATCATTATTGATTAGTGCAAATGATTGATGGTGCAGATATGTTCTATGATTAGTGCATGGTGGTGGTAGGAATAATTTGAATGCCATAATCATAATCTTCCATTTATTCATTTTAATCTGGGCATCAATTTGAACAATTTAAATGTTTCACTTGGTCTAAAGCACGAATTAGAGCATATGGAGTATTTAACATCAACATCAACAACACCATTTAAAAGAGAGTAAGGTTAGAATGTTTCAAAATATCATGGTCATCCTCTACTCCATTTTCGATGTGTGTAGACATTGGTTCGCCAATATGTGTAGGAGTTTGCATTTGGGCCTCTATTGATGACTTCTCTAATGACCACAAGAATATGCAACATCATAAGAGCAGAAAGCATTGGGAACAACTAAGAGGTTTAAATTATCAAACTCAATTATAGTCCATGCTTTAATTTATAGGTATCTAAAGTGAAACAATTAATGTTGTTCATATTTTTGCAAGGAGAAAGAGTGTTAAATGGTAAAGAAATTTTCTCTAGTGGTTCCTTTGATTTCCTGGATGCTACACTCTTTCCACACCGGCTCCAAGGAAACTTTATGGACAATTCTCCACTAGGTACCAAGACATGAGGATTTTTGTAGTAGAGAAGTGGTCACAAACGGCTTCATCGTGTGCTTTAGGTTCTTTCTTTTCTACATAAACATCTTCACACAAAAAGTTGTTATCTTGTATATCTTCCTCAGGACTCACTCCTACATCACCTATAAAAAGAGAATCAACATAAACAAAAGAAGGATTAGTATAAACAATTAAATCATCATATGTTTCCTTCTCTTGCTTATCCGTTACTCTTTTCTTCCATGTCTTGTTCTTTCAAATCTTGTTCTTGCAACTCTTTCTCTTTAGCTACAACCTCCATGGTAATTGTCTTCTTGGTTGTGCGTAGGTTCCACCTCTAAGCTTGGCGATACACAATGGAAGGTGACAATGGCTTGTTCAACGCAATGTGGGTAGATGCAAACACCTTGTAGACCAAAATCTGCGATCTGCAAATTAAGATCTGCACCTGCAATGGCAGTATTCATCTCCGCACATATGGTACAAACAGTGGCATCATCATTACAGCAATGCTTGACTAGCCAAATCATTATTGAAATTAGAAAAATTAGTCAATTGATTCAAATTCGAGTTAAAAATGTACAATTATCTACAAAATTATCAACTAAATCTAAAGAGGAAGCAAAATGCTCTTAGTTAGGTAGTTTCATGCTTATGATGGATGCTTGAGGTTGGTTTTGACTAATTGCATTTGATATTTCAATGAGTTTGAATACTCTGAAGGTCAACCTCAAACATCTGTGTTGAAATTGTAAGTTGTTGGTGGCCATCCGATTGATTAATTCTTCAAGGAAGGACTACCTTGTGGTTGAGCTAGTGGTTGGTGGTGGTTGCAACAGCTGAAACGATGGTGGTATATAATGGTTGATTTGTTGTTGTCAATCTTGTGTTGGATGGGAATAGTCATGTGAATCTTTGATAGCTCGATCTTCCCATCCAAGATTATAGGAGCTAGGATAAGGATCGTATTTTTCTTTGAGGCATGGTATGAAAAATTTTTGCCTCTTCAAAAGTTGACTCATTGAAATCCTGCGCAATAGTTCCCTAATAGTCCTATTAGCCATGGTAGCCTAAAGGAATGTAAATCAACACCTCTCTAGTTCATCAGATTCAACAATAGCCACCAAAAACACCAATATACAACACAAATTAGCATGAACAACACTGACTAACTATCGATATTCAGCAAAATATCATTTAAGCACTAACTAACTAGCATCAATGATATCTACAAAGAATTAAAACCTATGCAAAAAGTCAACAAAATAGTCAGTACCTACACTAGAAACAACAAGTTGTTATATGGATTTATGGTTAGTCTATACAAATGTAATATTCATAATCATGTTTATATACATGAAAAGTGATAATTCCAAGACGAATGACGCATGTCCCAAGAACACGCCATTTTGATAACCAGTTTCGAATGACTATCAAAAGCTAGATTTATCCCAATTAAACTTGTAATATAGAGGAATCAACCTAGGTCATCTCTCGAGAAGACATACATACATTCAATTCGAATTACTCACTATTGGAGGGGATTTTCATGAATTAATGCGGTAAAACCTAAACAAAAGCGTAATTATGAAATGGAAAGCTAAAGACAAAGCATAGAAATGTAAATTGAAATAGTGAATTGCGTAAAAGATAAGAGTAGAAAAGGAACGATGAACACTTAGCATAAAAACGAAAAAGAATTAAAATCAGAAATCAAGAATAGAATAAAACAAAAATTAAATCAAAATTGAAATAGATTGAATTACAAAGAAGATGAATGCGAGAAAATGAACAAAGTGCATTAACAAAACATGAGAAGAAAACCTAAACAATTAAGAAGATGAATGAAGAAAATGAACAAAGTGCAGACAAGAAAACATGAGAAGAAAACCTAAACAATTAAGAACGTAATAATAGAGCGTGAATGTAAATTGAACCAGGAATCCATAGCGAATTGAAGAATAGCGTAATCAAAATCAAAGAATGTAAGAATTCAATTGTTGAAGTAGCTACGGTTGTGAGGAGAGATTGAATACATGAACATTGAAATCTAAGAAGAGAAAAAAATGAGTAGAAGAGAAAAAAGAGAGAGAAGAGAAAGAGAGAATTTGAAAAAATCGCACAACTCAAATTTTACAAGAAGCTATCAAAAAAATTATGAAAGTTCCTTCAATTCGCGCCCAACAGCAAGTTTATATATATATTCCATCGAAAAAAACGCGCCACCTTGGAGAAAACGCGCCCCGGCGTTTAAGCGCAGAAGCAATCTTTAGTTTGCCACTTTGTGCGCCTGCAGCGCGTTTTCACAGGTAAGGATGCTCCAATTGGCTTGCTTTGATCTTGATTTGGGCTTGCATCCTTGTTCTTCTTGATGGCATCTTCATCTTATGTCCATAGCTTCCATTCAATCTCCTCCTTGCTCCTATCTCTTCTTCATTCTTCATAGTTCTAGAAGCGACTTGCACAAGAATCAATATAGAATCATAAGAACTTATGGAATTTTAACTATTATTTATTACTACTACTAAAATATACCTTCAACACAATATCTAAGATAAACTACCAAAATATGACACATATAACAACTAATTGAACCGAAAACAAAGGTAAAGAAAATGTATATAAAATGGATTATCAAACTACAATCAATTTTTTTATAATTATGGTTAAGGAAAGCTCACCCTACTTTGTGTTTTTAAGGGATGTGATGATCTCGAACAACGTTCGAAACAATTTGCGGGGTTAAAAGTTGTCAGCGGTTGTTGCTACTATCTTGTGTAAAGGTCTTGCTATGTTTTGCGTGTAGAAGTGTTGGGTAGATGTTCTAAAGTAGTAGAAAGGTAGTTATGTAAAATAATAAAATGACAAAGTTATGCGAAGCTAGTTGTAATGAACTTTAAATCTCATGTAATAAAAGTGTTGTTTCCTAAATCTCTCTTTTATTTACTACATCATTAACCACTTTAAATTACTAATTAAAATAAGTAAGTAAATAAGAGGGGTGTTACAAAATAAGTAAGTAAATAAGAGGGGGTGTTACAAGGGGTGTTATGTAAAGTAATTTTCGGAGTTTTCCTTCGGGATGCTAGTGTAAGTAACTATATCTACCGATTGTTGTAGTACTATCGGATATATGTGTTGAGTTCTTTGTGGACGAAGAATGGTTGACATCTTGCTAGAGTGGCACTCGAAAACAACTGTGATCGTTGTCGGATGCTACCCCTATAGAAACAATAGTTTGCGGAGGTAGTAAAATCGGAGATGCAATGTTTTAGCAAAAGCTAGGTGGACGAGGCGCACATGGTCGAGTGTCTACAGCCCTAGAGCGCTTGCGGAATCGTTGTCGGGGATGCTACCCCTACGAAAAATATTTTGGAGGTAGTAAAATCGATTTCGGATGCAACTTGTTTGCTAAAAAACCAGAGCTCTGATGTAATCGATTCTGTAGGGGATGCTGCCCACTGGAAACTGGTCAAGCTGAGGGTAGTACTATCGGAGATGCTGTTCTGCAAAGCTGCCGGTGGACGATTGCACTGTCGGAGACACCGGCGCTAGAGTGGGCATTGCTGTTAGCTGTCGTTGTCGGGGATGCTACCCTACGAAACTACTACTACGGGTAGTACTATCGGAGATGCTCTTGCAAAGTTCTGCCCGGTGGACGAGCTGCACTTGTCGGAGATACCGCTGCTAGAGCGGGCACGGCTGGATTTGTCGTTGTCGGGATGCTACCCCTACGAAACTACTGCGGGGTAGTAAAATCTATCGGAGATGGAATCGCAAAAGCTACCGTGGACGAGCTGCAGTCTTTACTTGTCGAGGACAACTTCGGCTGCTAGAGCGGGCACGGCCCGGATAGAGTTGTCGTTGTCGGGGATGCTACCCTGAAAGGTTTGGAGGTAGTAAAATCGGAGATGCTTCTTGCAAAGCTCGGTGGACGAGCTGCACTTTGTCGGAGACCTACACATTAGCTGGGCTAAAGGGATCTTTACTTGTCGTTGTCGGGGATGCTACCCCTACGAAACTACTCTTTGCGGGTAAGTACTATCGGAGATGTTTTCTTGCAAAGCTCGGTGGACGAGCTGCACTTGTCGGAGATACCGCTGCTAGAGCGGCTTGCTGGAGGTTGTCGTTGTCGGGATGCTACCCCTACGAAACTACTCTTGCGGGTAGTACTATCGGAGATGCTTTGCAAAAAGTCGGTGGACGAATTGCACCTGTCGGAGATACCGCTGCTAGAGCGGGCACTTTGCGAATTTGGGGTGTCGTTGTCGGGGATTCTACCCTGCGAAAACTACTACTGCGGGTAGTACTATCGGAGATGCTATTGCGGTAGCTGCGGTGGACAAGCTCGTATTTCGGAGATACCGTATTGCTAGATCGGGCATTAAGCTTTCGTTTCGGGATCTACCCTCGAAACTAATTGCGAGGTAGTACTATCGGAGATGTCTACGCAAAAGCTATAGGTGGACGAGCTGCACCTGTCGGAGATACCGTTGCTAGAGCGGGCACTGCCGGAGTCGTCGTTTCGGGGATGCTACCCCTATAGAAACTACTATGCAACAAGTACTATCTTGAGATGCTGCGCAAAGCTGCCGGTGGACGAGCTGCACTGTCGGAGATACCATTGCTAGGCGGGCTAAGGAGTGCCATTCTGGGATGCTACCCCTACGAAACAACTACTCGCGAGGTAGTACTATCGGAGATGCTACGCAAAAGCGTTTAGGTGGACGCAGTTACTTTGTCGGAGATTCGAAACTCTAATGCTAACCTTGGAAAATTTGTCGTTGTCGGGGATGCTACCCCCTCTGAAACTACTCTTGCGGGTAGTACTATCGGAGATGCTCTTGCGCAAAAGCTCGAATCTTAGGTGGACGAGGCACACTGTCGGAGATACCGCACCTTCGGGGATGCTACCCCTACGCGCGGTAGAGCGGGCCTGCTGCGGAGTGTTGTCGTTGTCGGGGATGCTACCCCTATAGAAACTACTCTTGCGGGTAGTACTATCGGAGATGCTCTTGCAAAAGCTTGCCCGGTGGACGAGCTGCATTTTTGTCGGAGATACCGGCTGCTAGAGCGGGCCAGCTGTCGTTGTCGGGATGCTACCCCTACGAAACTACTCTTGCGGGTAGTACTATCGGAGATGCTTCTTGCAAAAGCTGCGGTGGATGTTTGCACTGTCGGAGATACGTTGCTAGAGCGGGCATTGCTGCCGGGCTGTCGTTGTCGGGGATGCTACCCCTACGAAACTACTACTGCGCGGGTAGTACTATCGGAGATGCTCTTGCAAAAAGCTGCCGGTGGACGAGTTGCACTGTCGGAGATGCCGTTGCTAGAGCGGGCTGCGGAGTTGTCGTTGTCGGGGGATGCTACCCTACGAAACTACTCTTGCGGGTAGTACTATCGGAGATGCTACTCTGCAAAAGCTGCTAGGTGGACGAGCTGCACACGTTTGTCGGAAGCAAGCATTTGCTAGAGCGGGCACTTTACTGAGCTGTCGTTGTCGGGGATGCTACCCTACGAAACTACTACTTTGCGGGTAGTACTATCGGAGATGCTGCCGGTGGCAAAAATTTTTGTCGGTGGACGAGTTGCACGGAAATTTGTCGTTGTCGGGGGGGAGATACCGCTGCTAAGAGTGGGCGCCTGCGTTGAGTGGGCATTGCCGAGTTGTCGTTGTCGGGGATGCTACCCTCGAAACTACTCTTTGCGGGTAGTACTATCGGAGATGCTCCCTGCAAAAAGCCTAGGTGGACGAGCTGCAATCGGAGATAAGATGCTAGAGCGGGCCTTGCCCGGGGGATCTTAGTAATGCTAACACTAAACAAATGTGGTATTGTCGGGATGCTACCCTACGGAAACTACTACTGCGGGTAGTACTATCGGAGATGCTCTTGCAAAAAGCTGCTGCGGTGGACGAGATGCACTTGCTGTCGGAGATCGGAGATACCGCTAGAGCGGGAGCTGCTTGCCGGCTGTCGTTGTCGGGGATGCTACCCCTACGAAACTACTCTTGCGGGTAGTACTATCGGAGATGCTCTTTGCAAAAGCTGCGGTGGACGAGTTGCACACTGTCGGAGATATTTGCTAGAGCGGAGCAACTCGGCCGGAGCTGTCGTTGTCGGGGATGCTACCCCTACGAAACTACTCTGCGGGTAGTACTATCGGAGATGCTCGCAAAAGATGCCGGTGGAAGTTGCACACATCGGAGATACATTTGCTAGAGCGGGCAGCTGCCGGGCTGTCGTTGTCGGGGATGCTACCCCTACGAAACTACTCTTTGCGGGTAGTACTATCGGAGATGCTCTTGCAAAAATTTGCCGGTGGACGAGCTGCACTGTCGGAGATACCGGCTGCTAGAGCGGGCCACGGTGTTGCCGGGCTGTCGTTGTCGGGGATGCTACCCTACGAAACTACTACTGCGGGTAGTACTATCGGAGATGCTCTGCAAAAGCTGGTGGACGAGCTGCACTGTCGGAGATACATTGCTAGCGGAGCCTTGACCGGAGGCTGTCGTTGTCGGGGATGCTACCCCTACAGAAACTACTACTGCAGGTAGTACTATCGGAGATGCTACTGCAAAAGCTGCCGGTGGACGAGCTGCACCTGTCGGAGATACCGCTGCTAGAGCGGGCACTGCCGGAGCTGTCGTTGGGGGATGCTACCCCTACAGAAACTACTACTGCAGGTAGTACTATCGGAGATGCTACTGCAAAAGCTGCCGGTGGACGACCTGCACCTGTCGGAGATACCGCTGCTAGAGCGGGCACTGCCGGTGTCGGGGATGCTACCCCTACAGAAACTACTACTGCAGGTAGTACTATCGGAGATGCTACTGCAAAAGCTGCCGGTGGACGAGCTGCACCTGTCGGAGATACCGCTGCTAGAGCGGGCCTTCGAAGCTGTCGTTGTCGGGGATGCTACCCCTACAGAAACTACTACTGCAGGTAGTACTATCGGAGATGCTACTGCAAAAGCTGCCGGTGGACGAGCTGCACCTGTCGGAGATACCGCTGCTAGAGCGGGCACTGCGGAGCTGTCGTTGTCGGGGATGCTACCCCTACAGAAACTACTACTGCAGGTAGTACTATCGGAGATGCTACTGCAAAAGCTGCCGGTGGACGAGATGCACCTGTCGGAGATACCATTTGCTAGGCGGCCTTAAAGCTGCCGTTGTCGGGGATGCTACCCCTACAGAAACTACTACTGCAGGTAGTACTATCGGAGATGCTACTGCAAAAGCTGCCGGTGGACGAGCTGCACCTGTCGGAGATACCGCTGCTAGAGCGGGCACTGCCGGAGCTGTCGTTGTCGGGGATGCTACCCTACAGAAACTACTACTGCAGGTAGTACTATCGGAGATGCTACTTGCAAAAGCTGCCGGTGGACGAGCTGCACCTGTCGGAGATACATTGTGCTAGAGCGGGCCTGCGGAGTTGTCGTTGTCGGGATGCTACCCCTACGAAACTACTACTGCGAGGTAGTACTATCGGAGATCTCTTCTTGCAAAAGGCTTAGGTGGACGACCTGCACCTGTCGGAGATACCGCTGCTAGAGCGGGCACTGCCGGAACTGTCGTTGTCGGGGATGCTACCCCTACAGAAACTACTACTGCAGGTAGTACTATCGGAGATGCTACTGCAAAAGCTGCCGGTGGACGAGCTGCACTTTGTCGGAGATACATTGCTAGAGCGGGCCTGCATTTGTCGTTGTCGGGGATGCTACCCTACGAAACTACTACTGCGGGTAGTACTATCGGAGATGCTCTTGCAAAAGCTGCGGTTGGGTGGACGAGCTGCACTGTCGGAGATACATTTGTTGCGAAGAGCGGGCCTTTGCGGAGGGCTATCGTTGTCGGGGATGCTACCCTACGAAACTCTCTTTGCGGGTAGTACTATCGGAGATCTCTTGCAAAAGCTGGACGGTGGACGAGCTGCACCTGTCGGAGATACATGCTTTGCTAGACATGCTTTGCAAAAATTGCCGTGGCTTCGTTGTCGGGGATGCTACTTGCCCTACGAAATATTCCTCTTTGCGGGTAGTACTATCGGAGATCTCTTTGCAAAAGGTTTCTTAGGTGTTGAGTTGCACTGTCGGAGATCTTGTGTTGCTAAAGCGGATACTTCTTTGTCGTTGTCGGGGATGCTACCCCTACGAAACTACTCTGCGATAGGTAGTACTATCGGAGATGCTCTTGCAAAAAGATTGCCGGTGGATGAGCCACTTGCTGTCGGAGATACCGTTGCTAGAGCGGAGCCTTGCCGGCGGAGCTGTCGTTGTCGGGGATGCTACCCTACGAAACTACTCTGCGGGTAGTACTATCGGAGATCTCTGCAAAAGCTGCCGGTGGACGACACACTGTCGGAGATCTGTTGCTAGAGCGGCCTTGAGGTCGTTGTCGGGGATGCTACCCCTACGAAACTACTCTTTGCGAGGTAGTACTATCGGAGATGATTATAGAAAAAAAATTGCCGGTGGACATTTGCATTGTCGGAATATAATTCGCTAGAGCGGGCACTACTTAAGCTTGCCGTTGTCGGGGATGCTACCCCTACGAAACTACTCTTTGCGAGGTAGTACTATCGGAGATGCTACGCAAAGCTGCCGGTGGATGAGCTAATTTGTCGGAGATACGGCATTTGCTAGAAGCAACTGCGGAGTTGTCGTTGTCGGGGATGCTACCCCTGCGAAATTCTTCTTTTTTGCGGGTAGTACTATCGGAGATGCTCTTTGCAAAAGCTGCCGGTGGACGACCTGCACTGTCGGAAGATCGGCAATTGCTAGAGCGGGTAACTGCCGAAGCTGTTGTCGTTGTCGGGGATGCTACCCCTACGAAACTAATCTTTGCGAGGTAGTACTATCGGAGATGCTACTTGCAAAAGCTGTTAAGGTGGACGATGCTACCCTGCACAATCAACCATAAAGATCTGCTTTGCTATCCGAAGCTGTCCGATAAGCTGTCGTTGTCGGGGATGCTACCCCTACGAAACTACTCTTTGCGGGTAGTACTATCGGAGATGCTACGCAAAAATTGCCGGTGGACGAGATGCACTGTCGGAATCTGCTGCTAGAGCGGGCAGCTGCCTGGGGCTATCGTTGTCGGGGATGCTACCCTACGAAACTACTACTTGCGGGTAGTACTATCGGAGATGCTCTTACCAAAAGCTGCCGGTGGACGACACTGTCGGAGATAAGGGCTAGAGCGGGCCTTAGGAGCTGTCGTTGTCGGGGATGCTACCCCTACGGAAACTACTCTGCGGGTAGTACTATCGGAGATGCTCTGCAAAAGCTGCCGGTGGACGAGCTGCACTGTCGGAGATCTCTGCTAGAGCGGAGCCTTGCCGGGCTGTCGTTGTCGGGGATGCTACCCCTACGAAACTACTACTGCGGGTAGTACTATCGGAGATGCTCGCAAAAGCTGCCGGTGGACGACTGCACTGTCGGAGATACGCTTGCTAGAGCGGACAACTGCCGGACATATTGTCGTTGTCGGGGATGCTACCCCTACGAAACTACTCTTTGCGGGTAGTACTATCGGAGATGCTCTTTTGCAAAAGCTGCCGGTGGACGAGCACACTGTCGGAGATACATTTGCTAGAGCGGGCACTTGCGGAGCTTGTCGTTGTCGGGGATGCTACCCCTACGAAACTACTCTGCGGGTAGTACTATCGGAGATGCTCTTTGCAAAAAACTGCTTAGGTGGACAACTACACTTTCGGAGACATTGCTAGAGCGGGCCTTGCCGGGCTTTCGTTGTCGGGGATGCTACCCCTACAGAAACTACTACTGCAGGTAGTACTATCGGAGATGCTACTGCAAAAGCTGCCGGTGGACGAGCTGCACCTGTCGGAGATACCGCTGCTAGAGCGGGCACTGCCGGAGCTGTCGTTGTCGGGGATGCTACCCCTACAGAAACTACTACTGCAGGTAGTACTATCGGAGATGCTACTTGCAAAAGCTGCCGGTGGACGAGCTGCACCTGTCGGAGATACCGCTGCTAGAGCGGGCCTTCTTACTGTTTTGTCGTTGTCGGGGATGCTACCCCCTAGAAACTACTACTGCAGGTAGTACTATCGGAGATGCTACTGCAAAAGCTGCCGGTGGACGAGCTGCACCTGTCGGAGATACCGCTGCTAGAGCGGAGCCCTGAGCTGTCGTTGTCGGGGATGCTACCCCTACAGAAACTACTACTGCAGGTAGTACTATCGGAGATGCTACTGCAAAAGCTGCCGGTGGACGAGCTGCACCTGTCGGAGATATCGCTGCTAGAGCGGGCACTGCCGGAGCTGTCGTTGTCGGGGATGCTACCCCTACAGAAACTACTACTGCAGGTAGTACTATCGGAGATGCTACTGCAAAAGCTGCCGGTGGACGAGCTGCACCTGTCGGAGATACCGCTGCTAGAGCGGGCACTGCCGGAGCTGTCGTTGTCGGGGATGCTACCCCTACAGAAACTACTACTGCAGGTAGTACTATCGGAGATGCTACTGCAAAAGCTGCCGGTGGACGAGCTGCACCTGTCGGAGATACCGCTGCTAGAGCGGGCACTGCCGGAGCTGTCGTTGTCGGGGATGCTACCCCTACAGAAACTACTACTGCAGGTAGTACTATCGGAGATGCTACTGCAAAAGCTGCCGGTGGACGAGCTGCACCTGTCGGAGATACCGCTGCTAGAGCGGGCACTGCCGGTGTCGGGGATGCTACCCCTACAGAAACTACTACTGCAGGTAGTACTATCGGAGATGCTACTGCAAAAGCTGCCGGTGGACGAGCTGCACCTGTCGGAGATACCGCTGCTAGAGCGGGCACTGCCGGAGCTGTCGTTGTCGGGGATGCTACCCCTACAGAAACTACTACTGCAGGTAGTACTATCGGAGATGCTACTGCAAAAGCTGCCGGTGGACGCTGCACTTTGTCGGAGATCATTGCTAGAGCGGGCCTTTTGGGCTGTCGTTGTCGGGGATGCTACCCCTACGAAACTACTCTTGCGGGTAGTACTATCGGAGATGCTCTTGCAAAAGGCTGCCGGTGGACGACACCACTCAATGTCGGAGATACGGCTGCTAGAGCGGGCTTGCCGGTGTCGTTGTCGGGATGCTACCTTGAAACTACTACTGCGGGTAGTACTATCGGAGATGCTCTTTGCAAAAGGCTATTCAGGTGGACGGGCTATTCGGAGAATCTTTGCTAGAGCGGGTTAGCTGCCGGCTTGTCGTTGTCGGGGATGCTACCCCAAGGAACGAAACTACTACTGCGGGTAGTACTATCGGAGATGCTGCCAAAAAAGCTTCTTTGAGTTTAGGTGGACGAGCTGCACACTGTCGGAGATACGCTTGCTAGAGCGGGCAGCTACCTTGAGTTGTCGTTGTCGGGATGCTACCCTACGAAACTACTCTTGCGGGTAGTACTATCGGAGATCTCAAAAAGCTGCCGGTGGACGAGTGCTTGTCGGAGATACATGCTAGAGCGGGCCTTGGGCTGTCGTTGTCGGGGATGCTACCCCTACGAAACTACTATTTGCGGGTAGTACTATCGGAGATGCTCGCAAAGTCTGCCGGTGGACGAGCTGCACACTGTCGGAGATATCTGCTAGAGCGGGCCTTTGAACTTGGTATAAGCTGTCGTTGTCGGGGATGCTACCCCTACAGAAACTACTACTGCGGGTAGTACTATCGGAGATGCTCTTTGCAAAAATTGCCGGTGGACGAGTTGCCTTTGTCGGAGATACGGCATTTGCTAGAGCGGGCAACTGCCGGAGCTGTCGTTGTCGGGATGCTACCCCTACGAAACTACTCTTGCGGGTAGTACTATCGGAGATGCTCGCTAAAAAGCTGCCGGTGGACAAGAAAAACTGAAAGATTCGGAGATACCGCTGCTAGAGCGGGAGATTATTCTGCGGATTGTCGTTGTGGGGATGCTACCCCTACGAAACTACTCTTTGCGGGTAGTACTATCGGGAGATGCTCTTTGCAAAAATTCGGTGGACACATTTTGATCGGAGATTCCTTTGCTAGAGCGGAGAAACTTCTAGCTGTCGTTGTCGGGGATGCTACCCCTACGAAACTACTTCTTTGCGGGTAGTACTTTCGGAGATGCTCTTTAATAAAAAGCTGCCGGTGGACGAGCTGCAGATTTGTCGGAGATGTTATTAGAGTGGGACTGCGGGAATGTCGTTGTCGGGGATGCTTCCCCTACGTGAAACTACTCTTTGCGGGTAGTACTATCGGAGATCTCTTTGCAAAATGCCATCGGTGGACTCTTTACACTGTCGGAGATACATTGCTAGGCGGGAAGCAGGATCCTCTTTCGTTGTCGGGGATTGCTACCCCTACGAAACTACTACTGCGGGTAGTACTATCGGAGATGCTCTTGCAAAGTTTTGCCGGTGGACGATTTTGCACCTGTCGGAGATATTTTGCTAGAGCGGGCAGCTGCCCGGGCTGTCGTTGTCGGGGATGCTACCCCTACGAAACTACTCTTGCTGCGGGTAGTACTATCGGAGATGCTACGCAAAATTTTGCCGGTGGACGAGCTGCACTGTCGGAGATACCTTTGCTAGAGCGGGCAGCTGCCGGGTATTTATCGTTGTCGGGGATGCTACCCCTGAAACTACTCTGCTGCGGGTAGTACTATCGGAGATGCTGCGCAAAAACTGCCGGTGGACGAGATGCACTGTCGGAGATCTGCATTTGCTAGAGCGGAAGCCTTTGGAGGCTGTCGTTGTCGGGGATCTACCCCTACGAAACTACTGCGCGGGTAGTACTATCGGAGATGCTACTTGCCAAAACTGCCGGTGGACGAGTACACTTCTCGTCGGAGATACCTTTTGCTAGAGCGGAAGCACCTTTGAATTGTCGTTGTCGGGGATGCTACCCCTACGAAACTACTCTTTGCAGGTAGTACTATCGGAGATGCTCTTTTGCAAAAAGTTTGCTCGGTGGACGACATATTCGGAGATAATAGCTGTCGGAGATCTTTTTGCTAGAGCGGGGATTACCCCTACGGAAACTACTCGTTGTCGGGGATGCTACCCCTACGAAACTACTCTTTGCGGGTAGTACTATCGGAGATGCTACTTGCAAAAGCTGCCGGTGGACGGGCTGCACTGTCGGAGATACATTTGCTAGAGCGGGAACCTGCCGGGCTGTCGTTGTCGGGGATGCTACCCCTACGAAAACTACTTGCGGGTAGTACTATCGGAGATGCTCTCTTGCAAAAGCTGCTTGGGTGGACGACTGCACACTGTCGGAGATACGGCTGCTAGAGCGGCAGCTTGCTCTTGTCGTTGTCGGGGATGCTACCCTACGAAACTACTACTTTTTGCGGGTAGTACTATCGGAGAATCTGCTTGCAAAAAGCTGCCCGGTGGACGAGCTGCACCTGTCGGAGATACGGCTGCTAGAGCGGGCACTGCCGGAGTTGTCGTTGTCGGGGATGCTACCCTACGAAACTACTCTGCGGGTAGTACTATCGGAGATGCTCTGCAAAAAGCTCGGTGGACGAGTTGCACCTGTCGGAGATACCTTTGCTAGAGCGGATTTGCCGTTGGCTGTCGTTGTTGGGGATGCTACCCCTACGAAACTACTACGCGGGTAGTACTATCGGAGATGCTCTGCAAAAGCTGCCGGTGGACGAAGCTGCACACTTTGTCGGAGATACCATTGCTAGAGCGGACTGCAGGATGTTGTCGTTGTCGGGGATGCTACCCTACGAAACTACTTGCGGGTAGTACTATCGGAGATGCTATTTGCAAAAGCTAGCCGGTGGACGAGCCAAATTTTTCGGAGAGATCTAAATTGCTGGAGAGTCGAGGCCGTGAAGCTTGTCGTTGTCGGGGATGCTACCCCTACGAAACTACTCTTTGCGGGTAGTACTATCGGAGATGCTACGCAAAGGCTGCGGTGGGAGTTGCACTGTCGGAGATACATTTGCTAGCGGGCATTTGCGATTGGTCGTCGTTGTCGGGATGCTACCCCTACGAAACTACTACTGCGGGTAGTACTATCGGAGATGCTACGCAAAAGGCTGCCGGTGATAATACACTGTCGGAGATACATTGCTAGAGCGGAGCCTGCGAGGTGTTGTCGTCGGGGATGCTACCCCCCCTACGAAACTACTCTTTGCGGGTAGTACTATCGGAGATGCTCTTGCAAAAGTTGCCGGTGGACGAGCTGCACTGTCGGATCCATCTTGCTAGAGCGGAACGCTTGCCGGGCTGTCGTTGTCGGGGATGCTACCCCTACGAAACTACTTTGCGGGTAGTACTATCGGAGATGCTCTTTGCAAAGTTGCGGTGGACGAGCTGCACTGTCGGAGATACCATTGCTAGAGCGGCACTGCCGGAGCTGTCGTTGTCGGGGATGCTACCCCTACAGAAACTACTACTGCAGGTAGTACTATCGGAGATGCTACTGCAAAAGCTGCCGGTGGACGAGCTGCACTTTTGTCGGAGATACCGCATTGCTAGAGCGGACCTTGCCGGTCGTTGTCGGGGATGCTACCCCTACGAAACTACTCTTTGCGGGTAGTACTATCGGAGATGCTCTTTGCAAAAGCTGCTAGGTGGGTTGCACTGTCGGAGATACGCTGCTAGAGCGGGCTTGCCGGAGCTGTCGTTGTCGGGGATGCTACCCTCAAGAAACTACTACTGCAGGTAGGACTACCGGAGATGCTACTGCACGTGCTGCCGGTGGACGAATTGCACCTGTCGGAGATACCTTTGCTAGAGCGGGCATTGCCGGAGCTGTCGTTGTCGGGGATGCTACCCCTACAGAAACTACTACTGCAGGTAGTACTATCGGAGATGCTACTGCAAAAGCTGCCGGTGGACGAGCTGCACCTGTCGGAGATACCGCTGCTAGAGCGGGCCTTTGCGGTTTGTCGTTGTCGGGGATGCTACCCCTACAGAAACTACTACTGCAGGTAGTACTATCGGAGATGCTACTGCAAAAGCTGCCGGTGGACGAGCTGCACCTGTCGGAGATACCATTGCTAGAGCGGGCACTGCCGGAGCTGTCGTTGTCGGGGATGCTACCCCTACAGAAACTACTACTGCAGGTAGTACTATCGGAGATGCTACTGCAAAAGTTGCCGGTGGACGAGCTGCACCTGTCGGAGATACCGCTGCTAGAGCGGGCACTGCCGGAGCTGTCGTTGTCGGGATGCTACCCCTACAGAAACTACTACTGCAGGTAGTACTATCGGAGATGCTCTTGCAAAAGCTGCCGGTGGACGACGAGCACACTGTCGGAGATACATTTGCTAGAGCGGGCACCTGCCGGAAACTATACTTGTCGTTGTCGGGGATGCTACCCCTACGAAACTCTCTTTGCGGGTAGTACTATCGGAGATCTTGCAAAAAGCTGCAGGTGGACGAGATGCACTTTGTCGGAGATACCGCGCTAGAGCGGGACATGCTTGCCGGAGTTGTCGTTGTCGGGGATGCTACCCCCTACGAAACTACTCTTGCGGGTAGTACTATCGGAGATGCTCTTTGCAAAAGTCTGATTGGGTGGACGAGCTGCACCTGTCGGAGATACCATTGCTAGAGCGGCCTTTGCCGAGCTGTCGTTGGGATGCTACCCCTACGAAACTACTCTTGCGGGTAGTACTATCGGAGATGCTACTTTTGCAAAAGGCTGCCGGTGGACGAGTTGCTTTTGTCGGAGATCTGCATTGCTAGAGCGGGCCTTTTGCATTTTGTCGTTGTCGGGGATGCTACCCCTACGAAACTACTACTGCAGGTAGTACTATCGGAGATGCTACTGCAAAAGTTGCCGGTGGACGAGCTGCACCTGTCGGAGATACCGCTGCTAGAGCGGGCACTGCCGGTGTCGGGGATGCTACCCCTACGGAAACTACTACTGCAGGTAGTACTATCGGAGATGCTCTTTGCAAAAAGCTGCCGGTGGACGACTGCACCTGTCGGAGATACATTTGCTAGAGCGGGCTGCGGTGTATCGTTGTGGGATGCTACCCCTACGAAACTACTACTTTGCGGGTAGTACTATCGGAGATGCTACGCAAAGGCTGCCGGTGGGATGACACTGTCGGAGATGTCGAATTGCTAGAGCGGGCACTACCGGAGCGGATCGTTGTCGGGGATGCTACCCCTACGAAACTACTACTGCGAGGTAGTACTATCGGAGATGCTCTACGCAAAAGTTGCGGTGGACGAGATGCACACTGTCGGAGATACATTTGCTAGAGCTAGAGCCTTTGCGGAGCTATCGTTGTCGCGGATGCTACCCCTACGAAACTACTCTGCGGGTAGTACTATCGGAGATGCTCTTGCAAAAGCTGCCCGGTGGACGAGTTGCACACTGTCGGAGATACATTTGCTAGAGCGGGCACTACCGAGGCTGTCGTTGTCGGGGATGCTACCCCTACGAAACTACTATTGCGGGTAGTACTATCGGAGATGCTCTTTGCAAAAGCTGTAGGTGGACGATGCACTTGTCGGAGATATCGGTTGCTAGAGCGGGCACTGCGGAGCTGTTGTCGTTGTCGGGGATGCTACCCCTACGAAACTACTCTTGCGGGGAGTACTATCGGAGATGCTCTTTGCAAAAGCTGCCGGTGGACGCTGCACTGTCGGAGATACCGGCGCTAGAGCGGGCACTGGGTGCCGTTGTCGGGGATGCTACCCCTACGAAACTACTACTTGCGGGTAGTACTATCGAGATGCTCTTGTGCCTTATCGGGTGGCTACATTTGTTGTCGGAGATACCTTTGCTAGAGCGGAACTGCGGAGATGTCGTTGTCGGGGATGCTACCCTACGGAAACTACTACTGCGGGTAGTACTATCGGAGATGCTCTTTGCAAAAGCTGCCGGTGGACGATGCACTGTCGGAGATGCGGCGCTTGTTAGGCGGAGCCTTTGCCGGAGCTATCGTTGTCGGGGATGCTACCCCTACGAAACTACTCTTGCGGGTAGTACTATCGAGATCTACGCCGATCTGTCGGTGGACGAGCTGCACTGTCGGAGATCGGCATTGCTTAGAGCGGGCACTGCGGAGGAAATTTGTCGTTGTCGGGGATGCTACCCCTACGGAAACTACTACTTGCGGGTAGTACTATCGGAGATCTTCTTGCAAAAGTAGGTGCGCCGGTGGGTGGACTAGGCACTTTGTCGGAGATACATTGCTAGAGGAAAACTGCGGCTGTCGTTGTTGGGGATTCTACCCTGCAGAAACTCTCTCATCGGGTAGTACTATCGGAGATGCTACTGCAAAAGCTGTGCGGTGGACGAGATTTGCATTGATTCGGGAGATTGTTGCTGCTGCGGAGTACGGAACTTGCGGAATGCACTCATCCGGTTGTCGGGGGATGCTACCCCTACGAAACTACTCTGCGGGTAGTACTATGCTGGAGATGCTAAAATTGCCGGTGGACAAGTGCACACTGTCGGAGATACAGCTGCTAGAGCGAAAAGCCCGGAATGCGGGAAGCTGTCGTTGTCGGGGGATGCTACCCCTAGAAACTACTCTTGCGAGGGAGTACTATCGGAGATGCTATTACGGCTGTGGAAGTTGGACAAAATGTTTTGTCGGAGATCACTTGCTTAGCGGCTGCCGGGGAGCTGTCGTTGTCGGGGATGCTACCCTCTAGAAACTACTACTACGGGTAGTACTATCGGAGAGCTCGCAAAAGAGGTGGACGAGACACACACTTGTCGGAGATCGGCTTGCTAGAGCGGGTTGTGCCGGGTCGGATTCATAAAATTTGTCGGGGATGCTACCCCTTCGGTGGAAACTACTTTGCGGGTAGTACTATCGGAGATGCTCTTTGCAAAAAAGCTGGTTTTGGACGGAATGCTAGCTGCACACTGTCGGAGATACGTTGCTAGGCGGAGAGGAGGGCTGTCGTTGTCGGGGATGCTACCCCTACGAAACTACTCTTGCGGGTAGTACTATCGGAGATGCTCTTGCAAAATTTGTCGGTGGACGATTTACACTGTCGGAAATAGTGTTGCTAGAGCGGGCCATCTTGCTCTTTTCGTTGTCGGGGGATGCTACCCCTACGAAACTACTCTTGCGGGTAGTACTATCGGAGATGCTACTTCGCAAATCTTCTCCAGGTGGACGATTTGCTGTCGGAGATCACCGGGCTAGCCGGAGCATAAAAACTTGTGGCTGCTTTATTATTCTGTCGTTGTCGGGGATGCTACCCCTATAGAAACTACTACTGCAGGTAGTACTATCGGAGATGCTCTTTGCAAAAAGCTCGGTGGACAAGAACACTGTCGAAAATGTTGCTAGAGCGGCACCTTCCGGGCTGTCGTTGTCGGGGATGCTACCCCTACGAAACTACTCTTGCGGGTAGTACTATCGGAGATGCCCTCGCAAAAGCCCGGTGGACGAGCTGCACGTCGGAGATACGGCTGCTAGAGCGGGCAGCTGCCGGGCTGTCGTTGTCGGGGATGCTACCCCTACAGAAACTACTACTGCAGGTAGTACTATCGGAGATGCCCTGCAAAAGGCCCGGTGGACGAGCTGCACTGTCGGAGATACATTGCTAGAGTGGGCTTCGGGAAGTTGTCGTTGTCGGGGATTGCTACCCCTACGAAACTACTACTCGGGTAGTACTATCGGAGATGCTCGTTTTGCCGCTGTAGGTGTAGACCCAGGCACCCGTCGGAGATGCGGCTTGCTAGAAGCGGGCAGCTGCCGGCTATGGATTGTCGGGGATGCTACCCTACGAAACCTCTTATTGCAGAGTACTAGTACTACTACCGAAGATGTTACCGTTCGAGCCGCTTTCGGACGAGCCGCACTGCCGATATATCGTTGCCGAGCGGCATCGCGAGTCAAGCCGCTCGTGTCGGGATGCTACCCTACGTAAACTACTACGGGTAGTACAACCGAAGATGCTACTCGTTCAAGCCGCTCTCGGACGAGCCGCACGTGTCGATATTCCGCTACGTCGGAGCGGACACCGCCCGATCTCGTCGCTGTCGGGGATGCTACCCCTACAGAAACTACTACTGCAGGTAGTACTGTTGAAGATGCTAATGTTCGAGCTGCCGCAGACGAGCCGCACCCGTCGTAGATACCGGAGCGGGCACGCCGAGAGCCGTGTCGGGATGCTACCCTTTAGAAACTACTACCGCAGTAGTACTCATCAAGATGATACCGTTCGAGCCGATTTCCGGATGAGCTCGCACCTTGCCTGAGATACCGCCGCCGGAGCGGGCACCGCCGGAGTTTCGGCGTTCTGGGGATGCTACCCCTACCGAAACTTCTACCGGTGTAGTACTACCAAGATGATAATGTTCGAGCCGCGCCGGACGAGCCGCACTCGCTCGGATATATCGGCCGAGCGGGGACCGTCGGATTTGTCGTTGTCGGGGGATTCTACCGCTACGAAACTATTGCAAGTACTACTATTGAAGATGCTAATGTTCGAGCCGCCGCAGATTAGAGCCGCAGCCGACATCGTAGATACCGGCCGGGCGGCCGGCATCGAACCAGCTGCCGGTGTCGTTATCGGGGATGCTACCCCTACAAAATTTATTGCTACAGGTACTACTACTGAAGATGTTACTGTTCGAGCTGCCTCTGGACGAGCTGCACCTGTCAGATATACCGCTGCTCGAGCGGGCACTGCCGGAGCTGTCGCTGTCGGGGATGCTACCCCTACGAAACTACTTTCGCGGGTAGTACAATCGAAGATGCCTATCGTTTCAAGCCGCTCCGGACGAGATGCACGTGTCGATATTCCGCTCGGAGCGACACTGCCGGAGCTGTCGCTGTCGGGGATGCTACCCCTACAAAAACTACTACTGCAGGTAGTACTGTTGAAGATGCTAAAGTTCGAGCTGCCGCAGGACGAGCTGCACCTGTCGGAGATACCGGGCCGGGAGCGGCATCGCAGAGTCGCCGTCTGGGGATGCTACCCTTTCGTGAAAACTACTACCGCAGTAGTACTACCGAAGATGATACTGTTCGAGCCGCATCGGGATGAGCCGCACCTGTCGAGATAGCCGGGAGCGGACATCGCCGAGCTTTGCGTCGGGGATGCTACCCCTTCGAAACTTCTACCGCAGTAGTACTATCGAAGATGATATCGTTCGAGCCGCCCACGGACGAGCCGCACTCGCGGATATATCGCGCCGAGCGGGGACCGCCGGATTTGTCGATTGTCGGGATGCTACCGCTATAGAAACTACTACCGCAGTAGTACTACCGAAGATGCTAATGTTCGAGCCGCTGGACGAGATGCCGCCGGACGACGCACCTGTCGTAGATACCGCGCGGAGCTGGCATCGGCCGGAGCCATTGTCGGGGATGCTACCCTACAAAATTTATTGCGTAGTACTACTATCGAAGATGTTATCGTTCGAGCTTCCGGGACGAGCTGCACTGTCGATATATACCGCCGAGCTGGGCGGCGCGCCGGAGTCGCCATTGTCGGGGATGCTACCCCTACGTAAACTACTACGCGGGTAGTACAACTCGAAGATGCTACTGCTCAAGCCGCCTAGGTGGACGAGATGCACGTGTCGATATACCGCCGTCGAGCGGACATCGCCGGTATGCCGTTTCGGGGATGCTACCCCTACAAAACTACTACCGCAGTAGTAAACGTTGAAGATGCTAAAGTTCGAAGCCGCAGACGAGCCGCACTGTCGGAGATACCGCCGCTGGAGCGGTACGCAGAGCTGTCGATGTCGGGGATGCTACCCTTTCGAAACTACTACCGCAGTAGTACTACCGAAGATGATCTTGTTCGAGCCGCATTTGGATGAGCCGCACCCGTCGGAGATACCGTCGCGGGAGCGGACACCGCCGAGCTTTCGTTGTCGGGGGATGCTACCCCTATCGAAACTTCAACTAGTAGTACTATCAAGATGATATTTTCGAGCCGCCGCCTGACGAGCCGCACCGTCGGATATATCGCCGGAGCGGGGACCGCCGGATTTGTTTCGGGGATGCTACCGCTACGTAAACTACTACCGCAGTAGTACTATCGAAGATGCTAATGTTCGAGCCGCCGCCGGACGAGATGCGCCGGACGAGCCGCACTGTCGGAGATACCGCCGCCGGAGCGGCACCGCCGGAGCTGCCACCGTTGGGGATGCTACCCTACAAAATTTATTGCTGCTGTGTACTACTATCGAAGATGTTATCGTTCGAGCCGCTTCTCGGACGAGCCGCACTCGTCGATATATCGCTTTCGAGCGGGCACCGCCGGAGAATTTGTCGTTGTCGGGGATGCTACCCCTACGTAAACTACTACCGCGGGTAGTACAACCGAAGATGCTACGTTCAAGCCGCCTCGGACGAGATGCACGTGTTGATATTCCGCCGTTCGGAGCGGGGACACCGCCGAGTCATTTCGGGGATGCTACCCCTACAAAAACTACTACCGCAGTAGTATCGTTGAAGATGCTAAAGTTCGAGCGCCATAGACGAGCCGCACGGGAGATACCGAATGGAGCGGGCATCGCAGAGCTGTCAATGGGGATGCTACCCTTCGAAACTACTACCGCAGTAGTACTACATCAAGATGATATCGTTTCGAGCCGCATTTGGATGAGCCGCACTGCTTTCGAGATACCGCTTTAATTCGGAGCGGACATCGCCGGAAGCTTTGCCGTCGGGGATGCTACCCCTATCGAAACTTCAACCGGTGTAGTACTACCGAAGATGATATCGTTCGAGCCGCCGCCGGGACGAGCCGCACGTTTGATATATCGTCGCCGGAGCGGGACCGTCGGATTTGTCGCCGTCGGGATGCTACCGCTACGTAAACTACTACCGCAGTAGTACTATCGAAGATGCTAATGTTCGAGCCGCCGCCGGACGAGATGCCGCCGGACGAGCCGCACTGTCGAGATACCGCCGCGGAGCGGGCACACGCAGAGTCGCCGTCGGGGATGCTACCCCTACAAAATTTATTGCTACAGTGTACTACTACCGAAGATGTTATCGTTCGAGCCGCTCTCGGACGAGCCGCACTGCCGATATACCGCCGTCGAGCGGGCACCGCCGGAGCTTCGCCTGGGGATGCTACCCCTACGTAAACTACTACCGCGGTAGTACAACCGAAGATGCTACCGTTCAAGCCGCTCTCGGACGAGATGCACGTGTCGATATTCGCCGCCGGAGCGGACACGCCGAGTCGTCATTGTCGGGGATGCTACCCCTAAAAAAACTACTACCGCAGTAGTACCGTTGAAGATGCTAAAGTTCGAGCCGCCGCAGACGAGCCGCACTCGTCGAGATACCGCCGCCGGAGCGGGCATCGCAGAGCTTCGCCGGGGATGCTACCCTTTCGAAACTACTACCGCAGTAGTACTACCGAAGATGATACCGTTCGAGCCGCATCGGGATGAGCCGCACCGTTCTGAGATACCGCCGTCGGAGCGGACACCGCCGGAAGTTTTCGTCTGGGGATGCTACCCCTACTGAAACTTCAACTACAGGTAGTACTACTGAAGATGATACTGTTCGAGCTGCCGCTGGACGAGCTGCACCTGTCGGATATATCGCTGCTGGAGCGGGGACTGTCGGATTTGTCGCTGTCGGGGATGCTACCGCTACAGAAACTACTACTGCAGGTAGTACTACTGAAGATGCTAATGTTCGAGACGAGATGCGGACGAGATGCCGCCGGACGAGCCGCACCGTCGAGATACCGTCGCGGAGCGGGCACGAGTCGCCGGGCTGCCGGGGATGCTACCCCTACAAAATTTATTGCTACAGGTACTACTACTGAAGATGTTATCGTTCGAGCCGCTCGGACGAGCCGCACCTCGTCGATATACCGTCGCGCCGAGCGGCACCGCCGGAGATTGCCGTCGTGCCGGGGATGCTACCCCTACGTAAACTACTACCGGGGTAGTACAACTGAAGATGCTACTGTTCAAGCTGCCTCTGGACGAGATGCACGTGTCAGATATTCCGCTGCTGGAGCGGACACTGCCGGAGCTGTCGCTGTCGGGGATGCTACCCCTACAGAAACTACTACTGCAGGTAGTACTTGAAGATGCTAAAGTTCGAGCTGCCGCAGGACGAGCTGCACCTGTCGGAGATACCGCTGCTGGAGCGGCACCGCAGAGCTGTCGTTTGTCGGGGATGCTACCCTTTCGTAAACTACTACCGCAGTAGTATCAAGATGATACTCGTTCGAGCCGCACGGATGAGCCGCACCGTCGGAGATACCCGCCGGAGCGGACATCGCCGGAGCTTTTTCGCCGTCTGGGGATGCTACCCCTACCGAAACTTCAACTACGCAGGTAGTACTACCGAAGATGATATGTTCGAGCCGCCGACGGACGAGCCGCACTCGTCGGATATATCGCCGCCGGAGCGGGACCGTCGGATTTGTCATTGTTTCTGGGATGCTACCGCTACGTAAACTACTACCGCAGTAGTACTACCGAAGATGCTAATGTTTCGAGCCCTGGACGAGATGCCGCCGGACGAGCCGCACCGTCGTAGATACCGTCGCCGGAGCGGCACCGCCGAGCGAGTTTGCATCGCCGTCGGGGATGCTACCCCTACAAAATTTATTGCTGTGTACTACTACCGAAGATGTTATCGTTCGAGCCGCTCGGACGAGCCGCACGTCGATATACCGCCGCTCGAGCGGCATCGCCGAGCTGCCGCCTGTCTGGGGATGCTACCCCTACGTAAACTACTACGCGGGTAGTACAACCGAAGATGCTATCGTTCAAGCCGCTCCGGACGAGATGCACGTGTCGATATTCCGCCGCCGGAGCGGACATCGCCGGAGCTGCCGTCGTCTGGGGATGCTACCCCTACAAAAACTACTACCGCAGTAGTACCGTTGAAGATGCTAAAGTTCGAGCCGCCGCAGACGAGCCGCACCGTTGGAGATACCGCCGCGGAGCGGGCACCGCAGAGCGTCGTTGCCGGGGATGCTACCCTTTCGTAAACTACTACCGCAGTAGTACTACCGAAGATGATACGTTCGAGCCGCATTCGGACGAGCCGCACTGCCGGAGATACCGCGCCGGAGCGGACACCGCCGGAGCTTTCGGGCCGTTTCTGGGGATGCTACCCCTATCGAAACTTCAACTACAGTAGTACTACCGAAGATGATATCGTTCGAGCCGCCGCCGGACGAGCCGCACTGTTTCGGATATATCGCCGCGGAGCGGGACCGCCGGATTTGTCGCGATTTCGGGGATGCTACCGCTACGTAAACTACTACCGCAGTAGTACTACCGAAGATGCTAATGTTCGAGCCGCCGCCGGACGAGATGCCGCCGGACAGCCGTACGTCGTCGAGATACCGCCGCCGGAGCGGCACCGCCGGAGTTGCCGTCGTCGGGGATGCTACCCCTACAAAATTTATTGCTACAGGTACTACTACTGAAGATGTTACTGTTCGAGCTGCCTCTGGACGAGCTGCACCTGTCAGATATATCGCTGCTCGAGCGGGCACTGCCGGAGCTGTCGCTGTCGGGGATGCTACCCCTACAGAAACTACTACCGCGGGTAGTACAACCGAAGATGCTATCGTTCAAGCCGCTCCGGACGAGATGCACGTGTCGATATTCCGCCGCCGGAGCGGACACCGCCGAGCTGTCGCTGCGTCTGGGGATGCTACCCCTACAAAACTACTACCGCAGTAGTACCGTCGAAGATGCTAAAGTTCGAGCCGCCGCAGACGAGCCGCACCGTCTGGAGATACCGCCGCCGGAGCGGGCATCGCAGAGCCGTTGTCGGGGATGCTACCCTTTCAGAAACTACTACTGCAGGTAGTACTACTGAAGATGATACTGTTCGAGCTGCATCGGGATGAGCTGCACCTGTCGGAGATACCGCTGCTGGAGCGGACACTGCCGGAGCTTTCGCTGTCGGGGATGCTACCCCTACTGAAACTTCAACTACAGGTAGTACTACTGAAGATGATACTGTTCGAGCTGCCGCTGGACGAGCTGCACCTGTCGGATATATCGCTGCTGGAGCGGGGACTGTCGGATTTGTCGCTGTCGGGGATGCTACCGCTACAGAAACTACTACTGCAGGTAGTACTACTGAAGATGCTAATGTTCGAGCTGCCGCTGGACGAGATGCCGCTGGACGAGCTGTACCTGTCGTAGATACCGCTGCTGGAGCGGGCACTGCCGGAGCTGTCGCTGTCGGGGATGCTACCCCTACAAAATTTATTGCTACAGGTACTACTACTGAAGATGTTACTGTTCGAGCCGCTCTCGGACGAGCCGCACTCGTCGATATATCGTCGCTCGAGCGGGCACCGCCGAGTCGCCGCTGCCGGGGATGCTACCCCTACGTAAACTACTACCGCGGGTAGTACAACCGAAGATGCTACCGTTCGAGCCGCCTCGGACGAGATGCACGTGTCGATATTCCGTCGCCGCCGGAGCGGACACCGCCGAGTCGCTTTCGTCGGGGATGCTACCCTACAAAAACTACTACCGCAGGTAGTACTCGTTGAAGATGCTAAAGTTCGAGCGCCGCAGACGAGCCGCACTGCCGAGATACCGCCGCCGGAGCGGCACCGCAGAGAGTCGCCGTCGGGGATGCTACCCTTTCGTAAACTACTACCGCAGTAGTACTACCGAAGATGATACCGTTCGAGCCGCATCGGATGAGCCGCACCCGTTTGAGATACCGCCGCCGGAGCGGACACGTCGAGTTTTGCTGTCGGGGATGCTACCCCTATCGAAACTTCAACGCAGTAGTACTACCGAAGATGATATCGTTCGAGCCGCCGCCGGACGAGCCGCACTCGTTTGATATATCGCCGCCTGGAGCGGGGACCGTCGGATTTGTCGTCGTCGGGGATGCTACCGCTACGTAAACTACTACCGCAGTAGTACTACCGAAGATGCTAATGTTCGAGCCGCCGCCGGACGAGATGCCGCCGGACGAGCCGCACCGTCGTAGATACCGCCGCGGAGCGGGCACCGCCGGAGTCGCCGCGTCGGGGATGCTACCCCTACAAAATTTATTGCTGTGTACTACTATCGAAGATGTTACCGTTCGAGCCGCTCCGGACGAGCCGCACTCGATATACCGCCGCCGAGCGGCACCGCCGGAGAGCCGTCGCTGGGGATGCTACCCCTACGTAAACTACTACCGCGGGTAGTACAACCGAAGATGCTATCGTTCAAGCCGCTCCGGACGAGATGCACGTGTCGATATTCCGCCGTCGGAGCGGACATCGCCGGAGCCGCCGTCGGGGATGCTACCCTACGTAAACTACTACCGCAGTAGTACCGTTGAAGATGCTAAAGTTCGAGCCGTCGCAGACGAGCCGCACCGTTTGAGATACCGCCGCCGGAGCGGGCACGCAGAGCTGTCATCGTCGGGGATGCTACCCTTTCGTAAACTACTACCGCAGTAGTACTACCGAAGATGATATCGTTCGAGCCGCATCTCGGACGAGCCGCACCCGTCGGAGATACCGCCGCCGGAGCGGACACCGCCGGGAGCTGCCGCTTTCTGGGGATGCTACCCCTACAAAAACTTCAACCGCAGGTAGTACTACCGAAGATGATACGTTCGAGCCGCCGACGGACGAGCCGCACCGTTTGATATATATCGCCGGAGCGGGGACCGCCGGATTTGTCATCGTCGGGGATGCTACCGCTACGTAAACTACTACCGCAGTAGTACTACCGAAGATGCTAATGTTCGAGCCGCCGCCGGACGAGATGCCGCCGGACGAGCCGCACCGTCGTAGATACCGCCGCCGGAGCGGCACCGCCGAGTTGTCGCTGTCGGGGATGCTACCCCTACAAAATTTATTGCTACAGGTACTACTACTGAAGATGTTACTGTTCGAGCCGCTCTCGGACGAGCCGCACTGTCGATATATCGCCGCTCGAGCGGGCACCGCCGATTTGTCGCTTCGGGGATGCTACCCTACGTAAACTACTACCGCGGTAGTACAACCGAAGATGCTATCGTTCAAGCCGCTCGGACGAGATGCACGTGTCGATATTCCGCCGCCGGAGCGGACACCGCCGGAGTTGCCGTTTGGGGATGCTTACCCCTACAAAAACTACTACCGCAGTAGTACCGTTGAAGATGCTAATGTTCGAGCCGCCGCAGACGAGCCGCACCGTCGGAGATACCCGCCGGAGCGGCACCGCAGAGCTGTCGTCGTCGGGGATGCTACCCTTTCGTAAACTACTACCGCAGTAGTACTACCGAAGATGATATCGTTCGAGCCGCATTTGGATGAGCCGCACCGTCGAGATACCGCCGCCGGAGCGGACACCGCCGGAGTTTGTCGCCGTCTGGGGATGCTACCCTACATCGAAACTTCAACCGCAGGTAGTACTACCGAAGATGATATCGTTCGAGCCGCCGCCGGACGAGCCGCACCCACTTGGAGATATCGCCGCCGGAGCGGGACCGCCGGATTTGTCATTGTCGGGGATGCTACCGCTACGTAAACTACTACCGCAGTAGTACTACCGAAGATGCTAATGTTCGAGCCGCCGCCGGACGAGATGCCGCCGGACGAGCCGCACTTGTCGAGATACCGCCGGGAGCGGGCACCGCCGAGTCGCCGCTCGTCCATTGCACGGGATGCTACCCCTACAAAATTTATTGCTACAGGTACTACTACTGAAGATGTTATCGTTCGAGCCGCTTCTCGGACGAGCCGCACCCGCCGATATATCGCGCCGAGCGGCACCGCCGATCGCCGCTGTCGGGGATGCTACCCCTACGTAAACTACTACCAAGTGGTAGTACAACCGAAGATGCTATGTTCGAGCCGCTCTCGGACGAGATGCACGTGTCGATATTCCGCCGCCGGAGCGGACATCGCCGAGTCTGTCCTGTCGGGGATGCTACCCCCTACAAAACTACTACCGCAGTAGTACCGTTGAAGATGCTATGTTCGAGCCGCCGCAGACGAGCCGCACTGTCGAGATACCGCCGCCGGAGCGGGCACCGCAGAGCTGCCGCCGTTTCGGGGATGCTACCCTTTCGTAAACTACTACCGCAGTAGTACTACCGAAGATGATACCGTTCGAGCCGCATTTGGATGAGCCGCACCGTCTGGAGATACCGTCGGAGAGGACACCGCCGGAGCTACTGTCTGGGGATGCTACCCCTATCGAAACTTCAACTACAGTAGTACTACCGAAGATGATATCGTTCGAGCCGCATTTGGACGAGCCGCACTCGTTTGATATCGCCGGAGCGGACCGGCCGGATTTGTCGTCGTGTCGGGGATGCTACCGCTACGTAAACTACTACCGCAGTAGTACTACCGAAGATGCTAATGTTCGAGCCGCCGCCGGACGAGATGCCGCCGGACGAGCCGCGACGTCGTCGGAGATACCGCCGCCGGAGCGGCACCGCCGGATGCCGCCGTCGGGGATGCTACCCCTACAGAATTTATTGCTACAGGTACTACTACTGAAGATGTTACTGTTCGAGCTGCCTCTGGACGAGCTGCACCTGTCAGATATACCGCTGCTCGAGCGGGCACTGCCGGAGCTGTCGCTGTCGGGGATGCTACCCCTACAGAAACTACTACTGCGGGTAGTACAACTGAAGATGCTACTGTTCAAGCTGCCTCTGGACGAGATGCACGTGTCAGATATTCCGCTGCTGGAGCGGACACTGCCGGAGCTGTCGCTGTCGGGGATGCTACCCCTACAGAAACTACTACTGCAGGTAGTACTGTTGAAGATGCTAATGTTCGAGCTGCCGCAGGACGAGCTGCACCTGTCGGAGATACCGCTGCTGGAGCGGGCATTGCAGAGTTGTCGCTGTCGGGGATGCTACCCTTTCGTAAACTACTACCGCAGTAGTACTACCGAAGATGATATCGTTCGAGCCGCATCTCGGACGAGCCGCACTCGTTCTGAGATACCGCCGCCGGAGCGGGACACCGCCGGATTTTCCGTCTGGGGATGCTACCCCTATCGAAACTTCAACTACGGCAGTAGTACTACCGAAGATGATATCGTTCGAGCCGCGCTCGGACGAGCCGCACCGTCGGATATATCGCCGCCGGAGCGGGGACCGCCGGATTTGTCGCCGTCTGGGGATGCTACCGCTACGTAAACTACTACCGCAGTAGTACTACCGAAGATGCTAATGTTCGAGCCGCCGCCGGACGAGATGCCGCCGGACGAGCCGCACCGTCGAGATACCGCCGCCGGGAGCGGGCACCGCCGAGTAGCCGTCGTCGGGGATGCTACCCCTACAAAATTTATTGCTACAGTGTACTACTACCGAAGATGTTATCGTTCGAGCCGCTCGGACGAGCCGCACCGCCGATATACCGCCGCCGAGCGGCATCGCCGAGTTGTCGTGGGGATGCTACCCCTACGTAAACTACTACCGCGGGTAGTACAACCGAAGATGCTACTCGTTCGAGCCGCTCGGACGAGATGCACGTGTCGATATTCCGCCGCCGGAGCGGACACCGCCGATTTGCCGCCTGTCGGGGATGCTACCCCTACAAAACTACTACCGCAGTAGTACTACCGAAGATGCTAAAGTTCGAGCCGTCGCAGACGAGCCGCACTGCCGGAGATACCGCCGCGGAGCGGGCACCGCAGAGTGTCGTCGGGGATGCTACCCTTTCGTAAACTACTACCGCAGTAGTACTACCGAAGATGATACGTTCGAGCCGCATTTGGATGAGCCGCACTCGTTCGAGATATACCGCCGGGAGCGGACACCGCCGGAGCTGGCCGTCGGGGATGCTACCCCATCGAAACTTCAACCGCAGTAGTACTACCGAAGATGATATCGTTCGAGCCGCCGCCGGACGAGCCGCACCGTTTGATATATCGCCGCCGGAGCGGGACCGTCGGATTTGTCGTCGTCGGGGATGCTACCGCTACGTAAACTACTACCGCAGTAGTACTACCGAAGATGCTAATGTTCGAGCCGCCGCCGGACGAGATGCCGCCGGACGAGCCGCACCGTCGTAGATACCGCCGATGAGGGCACCGCCGGAGTTAAATGCCGTTGTCGGGGATGCTACCCCTACAAAATTTATTGCGCAGTACTACTACCGAAGATGTTATCGTTCGAGCCGCTCGGACGAGCCGCACTGTCGATATACCGCCGCCGAGCGGGCACCGCCGAGAATGCTGTCGGGGATGCTACCCCTACGTAAACTACTATCGCGGGTAGTACAACCGAAGATGCTATGTTCGAGCCGCTCGGACGAGATGCACGTGTCGATATTCCGCCGCCGGAGCGGACACCGCCGGAGTTGTCGTGTCGGGGATGCTACCCTACAAAAACTACTACCGCAGTAGTACTACGTTGAAGATGCTAATGTTCGAGCCGCCGCGCAGACGAGCCGCACCGTCGGAGATACCGCTCGGAGCGGGTATCGCAGAGCTGCCGTTGTCTGGGGATGCTACCCTTTCGTAAACTACTACCGCAGTAGTACTATCGAAGATGATACGTTCGAGCCGCATTTGGATGAGCCGCACCGTCGGAGATACCGCCGCCGGAGCGGACACCGCCGAGATTTGTCGCTGTCGGGGATGCTACCCCTACTGAAACTTCTACTGCAGGTAGTACTACTGAAGATGATACTGTTCGAGCTGCCGCTGGACGAGCTGCACCTGTTGGATATATCGCTGCTGGAGCGGGGACTGTCGGATTTGTCGATGTCGGGGATGCTACCGCTACAGAAACTACTACTGCAGGTAGTACTACTGAAGATGCTAATGTTCGAGCTGCCGCTGGACGAGATGCCGCTGACGAGCCGCGAGATACCGCCGCGGAGCGGGCACTGCCGGAGCTGTCGCTGTCGGGGATGCTACCCCTACAGAATTTATTGCTACAGGTACTACTACTGAAGATGTTATCGTTCGAGCGCGCTCGGACGAGCCGCACCGTCGATATACCGCCGCCGAGCGGGCACCGCCGAGTTGTCGCCGTCTCGGGGATGCTACCCCTACGTAAACTACTACGCGGTAGTACAACCGAAGATGCTACTCGTTTCAAGCCGCTCTCGGACGAGATGCACGTGTCAGATATTCCGCTGCTGGAGCGGACACTGCCGGAGCTGTCACTTTCGGGGATGCTACCCCTACAGAAACTACTACTGCAGGTAGTACTGTTGAAGATGCTAAAGTTCGAGCGCCGCAGACGAGCCGCACTGCGTCTGAGATACCGCCTGAGCGGCATCGCAGAGCCGCCGTTGGGGATGCTACCCTTTCGTAAACTACTACCGCAGTAGTACTACCGAAGATGATACCGTTCGAGCCGCATTTGGACGAGCCGCACCGTCTGAGATACCGCGCCGGAGCGGACACCGCCGGAGCTTTCGTTCGTCTGGGGATGCTACCCCTATCGAAACTTCAACTACGCAGTAGTACTACCGAAGATGATATCGTTCGAGCCGCCGCCGGACGAGCCGCACCCGTTGGATATATCGCCGCTGGAGCGGGGACTGTCGGATTTGTCGCTGTCGGGGATGCTACCGCTACAAAAACTACTACTGCAGTAGTACTACCGAAGATGCTAATGTTCGAGCCGCCGGACGAGATGCCGCGGACGAATGCGACCCGTCGATACCGCCGCCGGAGATAATGGGCACGCCGAAGTTGCACCGTCGGAGTATCGCCGTCGGGGATGCTACCCCTACAAAATTTATTGCTACTACTGTGTACTACTATCGAAGATGTTACCGTTCGAGCCGCTCGGACGAGCCGCACCGTCGATATATCGCCGTCGAGCGGGCACCGCCGGATTTGCCGCTCGTCTGGGGATGCTACCCCTACGTAAACTACTACCGCGGTAGTACAACCGAAGATGCTACTGTTCAAGCCGCTCTCGGACGAGCCGCACGTGTCGATATTCCGCCGCCGGAGCGGACATCGCCGGAGTCGTCGCTGTCAGGGGATGCTACCCCTACAAAACTACTACCGCAGTAGTAACCGAAGATGCTAATGTTCGAGCCGCCGGACGAGCCGCACCGTTTGGAGATACCGCCGCCGGAGCGGCATCGCCGCAGAGTCGTCATTGTCGGGGATGCTACCCTTTCAAAACTACTACCGCAGTAGTACTCATCAAGATGATAATGTTCGAGCCGCATTTGGACGAGCCGCACCGTCGAGATACCGCCGCCGGAGCGGACATCGCCGGAGCTGTCGTTGCGGGGATGCTACCCCATCGAAACTTCAACTACCGCAGTAGTACTACCGAAGATGATATCGTTCGAGCCGCTTCCGGACGAGCCGCACCGTCTGGATATATCGCCGCGTTGAGCGGGAGCGGGGACCGTCGGATTTGTCGCCGTCGGGGATGCTACCGCTACGTAAACTACTACCGCAGTAGTACTACCGAAGATGCTAATGTTCGAGCCGCCGCCGGACGAGCCGCACTGCCGTGAGATACGGCGCCGAGCGGGCACGCGGAGCCATTGTCGGGGATGCTACCCCTACGAAACTATTACTCGCAGTAGTACTACCGAAGATGATATCGTTCGAGCCGCACCATCGAGACGAGCTGGATCGCACTGTCGTCGGGGATGCGATATAGTAGCACTACCGAAGATGATAATGTTCGAGCCGACGGACGAGCACGCCGGAGATACCGCCGGAGCGGGGTGCCGGATTTGTCGATTCGGGGATGCTACCCTACGTAAAATTTATTGGTACTACTACCGAAGATGTTAATGTTCGAGCCGCCTCCGGACGAGCCGCACTCGTCGAGATACCGCCGCCGAGCGGGCATCGCCGTGGAGCCGTCGTTGTCGGGGATGCTACCCTACGTAAACTACTACCGCGTGGTAGTACAACCGAAGATGCTACCGTTCGAGCCGCTCTCGGACGAGCCGCACGTGTCGATATTCCGCCGCCGGAGCGGACACCGCCGAGCTGTCGTTGTCGGGGATGCTACCCTACGTAAAACTACTACCGCAGTAGTATACCGAAGATGCTAATGTTCGAGCCGCCGGACGAGCCGCACTGTCTGAGATACCGCCGCCGGAGCGGCACCGCCAGAGCTGTCGTTGTCGGGGATGCTACCCTTCGTAAAACTACTTGCCGCAGTAGTACTACCGAAGATGATACCGTTCGAGCCGCATTGGACGAGCCGCACCGTCGGAGATACCGCCGCCGGAGCGGACACCGCCGGAGTTTGTTGCTGTCTGGGGATGCTACCCCTACGAAAACTTCTATCGTGGTAGTACTACTGAAGATGATACTGTTCGAGCTGCCGTTGGACGAGCTGCACCTGTCGGATATATCGCTGCTGGAGCGGGGACTGTCGGATTTGTCGCTGTCGGGGATGCTACCCCTACAGAAACTACTACTGCAGGTAGTACTACTGAAGATGCTAATGTTCGAGCTGCCGCTGGACGAGATGCCGACGGAGCGAGCACTGTCGAGATACCGTCGCTGAGCGGAGCGGAGGGCACCGCCGGATTTGCCGTTGGGATGCTACCCCTACAAAATTTATTGCTACAGGTACTACTACTGAAGATGTTACTGTTCGAGCTGCCTCTGGACGAGCCGCACTCGCCGGGATATACCGCCGCCGAGCGGGCATCGCCGGAGCTTTTGTCGGGGATGCTACCCCTACGAAACTACTACCGCGGGTAGTACAACCGAAGATGCTATTGTTCGAGCTGCCTCTGGACGAGCTGCACGTGTCAGATATTCCGCTGCTGGAGCGGACACTGCCGGAGCTGTCGCTGTCGGGGATGCTACCCCTACAGAAACTACTACTGCAGGTAGTACTACTGAAGATGCTAATGTTCGAGCTGCCGCTGGACGAGCTGCACCTGTCGGAGATACCGCGCGGAGCGGCACCGCAGAGAGTCGTTGTCGGGGATGCTACCCTTTCAGAAACTACTACTGCAGGTAGTACTACTGAAGATGATACTGTTCGAGCTGCATTTGGACGAGCCGCACTGTACCGGAGATACCGCTGAGCGGGACACGCCGAGCTTTTGTCGGGGATGCTACCCCTCAAAAACTTCTACCGCAGGTAGTACTACCGAAGATGATACGTTCGAGCCGCCGCCGGACGAGCCGCACTGTTGGATATATCACGCCGGAGCGGGACCGCCGATTTGTCGATTGTCGGGGATGCTACCCGCTACGTAAACTACTACCGCAGTAGTACTACCGAAGATGCTAATGTTCGATTGGACGAGCACGACGAGCCGCACTGCCGAGATACCGCCGCCGAGCGGACACGCCGGAGTTGTCATTGCCAGGGATGCTACCCCTACGTAAAATTTATTGCAGTAGTACTACTACCGAAGATGTTATGTTCGAGCCGCTCGGACGATTTGCACCGCCGATATACCGCCGCCGAGCGGGCACCGTGAGCTGTCGCTGCCGGGGATGCTACCCCTACGTAAACTACTACCGCGGGTAGTACAACCAAGATGCTATCGTTTGCCGCTCCGGACGAGATGCACGTGTCGATATTCGTCGCCGCGGAGCGGACATCGCCGGAGTGCCGGCCGTTTCTGGGGATGCTACCCCTACGTAAACTACTACCGTTGGTAGTACTACGCGAAGATGCTAATGTTCGAGCCGCCGCAGGACGAGCCGCACTGCCGGAGATACCCGCCGGGAGCGGGCACGCAGAGAGAGATGTCGTCGGGGATGCTACCCTTTCGTAAACTACTACCGCAGGTAGTACTACCGAAGATGATATCGTTCGAGCCGCATCGGATGAGCCGCACCGTCTGAGATACCGCGTTCGAGCGGACATCGCGGAGCTTTCGCTCTGGGGATGCTACCCCTACCGAAACTTCAACCGGGTAGTACAACCGAAGATGATATCGTTCGAGCCGCCGGACGAGCCGCACTCGCTTCTGATATATCGCCGCCGGAGCGGGACCGTCTGGATTTGTCGATGTCGGGATGCTACCGCTACGTAAACTACTACCGCAGTAGTACTACCGAAGATGCTAATGTTCGAGCCGCCGCCGGACGAGCCGCGGACTGTACCGTCGAGATACCGCCGCCGGAGCGGCACCGCAGAGTCGTTGCCGTCTGGGGATGCTACCCTACGTAATTTATTCTACCGCAGGTACTACAATCAAGATGTTATCGTTCGAGCCGCTCCGGACGAGCCGCACCCGTCGGAGATACCGCCGCCGAGCGGCACCGCCGAGTCGATGTTGTCGGGGATGCTACCCTACGTAAACTACTACCAAGGGTAGTACAACCGAAGATGCTATGTTCGAGCCGCGCTCGGACGAGCCGCACGTGTCGATATTCCGCCGCCGAGCGGACATCGCCGAGTCGCCGTCGTTTCGGGGATGCTACCCCTAAAAACTACTACTCGCAGTAAAGGTATTGTACTACTACCGAAGATGCTACAGTTCGAGCCGCCGCGGACGCAGCCGCACTGCATGAGATACCGCTGAGCGGACGCCAGAGCTGTCGCTGTCGGGGATGCTACCCTTTCAGAAACTACTAACGCAGTAGTACCATCAAGATGATATCGTTTCGAGCCGCATTGACGAGCCGCACCGAGATACCGCCGGGAGCGGACACCGCCGAGTGTTTGTGGCCGTCGGGGATGCTACCCTAGAAACTACTACTGCAGTAGTACTACTGAAGATGCTAATGTTCGAGCTGCCGCTGGACGAGCTGCACCTGTCGGAGATATCGCTGCTGGAGCGGGCACTGCCGGGATTTGCCGTGTCGGGGATGCTACCCTACGTAAACTACTACCGCAGTAGTACTACCGAAGATGTTATGTTCGAGCGGACGCCGCCGGACGAGCCGCACATGTCGAGATACCGCCGCTGAGCGGCACGCCGGAGCTGTCGCTGTCGGGGATGCTACCCCTACAAAATTTATTGCTACAGGTACTACTACTGAAGATGTTACTCGTTCCGCTTCTCGGACGAGCCGCACTCGCGATATACCGCCGTCGAGCGGCACCGGCCGGATTTGCGTCATTGGGATGCTACCCCTACGTAAACTACTATCGCAGGTAGTACAACCGAAGATGCTACCGTTCGAGCCGCCGCAGGACGAGCCGCACGTGTCGATACCGCCGGCCGGAGCGGACATCGCCGTGAGCCTGCCGTTGTCGGGGATGCTACCCCTACAGAAACTACTACTGCAGGTAGTACTGCTGAAGATGCTAATGTTCGAGCTGCCGCAGACGAGCCGCACTGGCCGAGATACCGCGGAGTAGGGCACCGCGGAGTTGTCGCCGTCGTAGGGATGCTACCCTTTTCAAAAACTACTACCGCAGTAGTACTACCGAAGATGATACTGTTCGAGCCGCACGGATGAGCCGCACCATTGAGATACCGCTGTCGGAGCGACATCATGAGCTGCCGTCGGGGATGCTACCCTACGAAACTTCAACTACAGTAGTACTACCAAGATGATATCGTTCGAGCCGCCGCCGGACGAGCTGCAAGTGTCGGATATATCGGCCATGAGCGGGGACCGTTCGGATTTGTCATTGCTGGGGATGCTAGCATGTAAACTACTACCGCAGTAGTACTACCGAAGATGCTAATGTTCGAGCCGCCGCCGGACGAGATGACGACCGTATTCGCGTCGTAGATACCGGAGCTGGGCATCGCCGAGCTGGCTTCGGGGATGCTACCCCCGCAAATTTATTACATGTACTACTATCGAAGATGCTAATGCTCGAGCCGCTCCGGACGAGCCGCACTCTGCGATATACCGCCGCCGAGCGGGCACGGCAGAGCTGCCGTTCGAGGATGCTACCCCTCTCGTAAACTACTACCGCGGGTAGTACAACCGAAGATGCTACCGTTCGAGGCCGCACCGGACGAGCCGCACGTGTAGATACGAGACATCGTCGAGCTTTCGTCGTTTCTGGGATGCTACCCCTACATAAAATTGCTACGTGTACTACTAATGAAGATGTTAATGTTCGAGCCGCCAGCAGACGAGCCGCACCCGTCGAGATACCGCCGCCGAGCGGGTACCGCAAGATTTGTTTTGCCTGGGGATGCTACCCTACGTAAACTACTAATGCAGTAAGTACTATCAAGATGATACGTTGTTCGAGCCGCTGGACGATGAGCACGTGTCTGGAGATACCGCCGTCATCGGGAGCGGACACGCCGGAGATTTCTCCGTTTCGGGATGCTACCCCTACCGAAACTTCAACCGCAGGTAGTACAACCGAAGATGATTCTATTCGAGCCGCCACGGACGAGCCGCACTCCTTTGGATATATCGCTCGGAGCTGGGACCGCCGGATTTGTCATTGTTGGGGATGCTACCGCTACGTAAACTACTACCGCAGTAGTAGCACACCGAAGATGCTAATGTTCGAGCCGCCGCCGGACGAGATGCCGCCGGACGAGCCGTACACCGTCAGATACCGCCGCCGGAGCGGCACGCCGGAGCCGTCGCGTCTGGGGATGCTACCCCTACAAAAACTATTGCTACAGTACTACTACCGAAGATGTTACCGCTCGAGCGAGCCTCGACGAGCCGCACTGCCGATATACCGCTGCTCGAGCGGCACGCCGGAGCTATTGTCGCTGTCGGATGCTACCCCTACGTAAACTACTACCGCGGTAGTACAACCAAGATGATATCGCTTTCGCCGCTTCTCGGACGAGCCGCACGTGTTGGATATTCCGCCGCCGGAGCGGCGCCGGGATTTGTCGACGGGCGGGGATGCTACCCCTACGTAAACTACTACATCGCAGGTAAGACTACTTGAAGATGCTAAAGTTCGAGCCGCCAGACAGCCGCACCGTTGGAGATACTGCCGAGCCGGCATCGCACGGAGTGCGTCGGGATGCTACCCTTTCGTAATTTATTGTTACTACGCACTACCGAAGATGATATTGTTCGAGCCGCATTTGGACGAAGCCGCACCGTCTGAGATACCGCGCCGGGAGCGACACTCGCCGGAGATTTTTCGCCGTCGGGGATGCTACCCCAACGAAACTTCAACTGGTGTAGTACTACCGAAGATGATATCGTTCGAGCCGCCGCCGACGAGCCGATGACCGCGTCGGATATATCGCCGCGCTGGAGCTGGATGGTCGATTTGATTGTCTGGGGATGCTACCGCTACAGAAACTACTACTGCAGGTAGTACTACTGAAGATGCTAATGTTCGAGCTGCCGCTGAGATGATCACCATTGACGAGCCTGTACCGCCGAGATGCCGAGCGGGCACCGGCCGATTGCCATTGCCGTCGGGGATGCTACCCCTACAAAATTTATTGCTACGGTGTACTACTACCAAGATGTTACCGCTCGAGCCGCTTTCCTCGATGAGCCACTCGCGATATACCGTCGCCGAGCGGAATCGCCGAGCTCATTGCCGGCGGGGATGCTACCCCTACAAAACTACTACGCGGGTAGTACAACCGAAGATGCTACCGTTCAAGCCGCTCGGACGAGATGCACGTGTCGATATTCCGCCGCCGGAGCGGACATCGCCGGAGCCGTCACGTGCCGTCGGGATGCTACCCTACAAAAACTACTACCGTAGGTAGACTGTCAAGATGCTAAAGTTCGAGCCGCCGCAGACGAGCCGCACTGTCCTGAGATACCGCCGTAGCGCGGGAGCTGCAATAAGAGTCAATTTTCCGGGATGCTACCCTTTCGAAACTACTACCGTAGGTAGTACTACCGAAGATGATATTGTTCGAGCCGCACGGACGAGCCGCACTGTTCTGAGATACCGCGCCGGGACGGACACCGCCGGAGATTTCCGTTGTCTGGGGATGCTACCCCTACCGAAACTTCAACTACAGGGTAGTACTACCGAAGATGATACGTTCGAGCCATTCGAGCCGCCATTTGGATGAGCCGCACCTCGTTTCGGATATATCGCCGGAGCGGATGGACCGTCCGATTTTGTCGTCGTCGTGGATGCTACCGCTACGTAAACTACATCGCAAGCAGTACCATCAAGATGCTAATGTTCGAGCCGCCGCAGACGGGACGAGCCGGACGAGCCGTTCTGGAGATACCGTCCGAGCGGGCACCGCCGGAGCTGTCACGTCTTGATGCTATCCCTACGTAAAACTATTGCTACAAAAAATTACTATCGAACATGTTACCGTTTCGAGCGCTCGACGAGCCGCACTGTCGGGAGCATATCGTTGCTCGAGCGGGCACGTCGGACAAAGCCATTGCCTGTGGATGCTATCCTGGTCGTAAACTAATACTCGCGGTAGTACAACCGAAGATGCTATTGTCTGCCGCTCGGACGCAGCTGCATCGTGTCGATATTCGCCGCCGGAGCGAAATCATAGAGTTTGTCATTGTCGGGGATGCTACCCCTAAGCGTACACTACTACCGCAAAAAGACTACCGACAGCTAATGTTCGAGCCGCCGCAGACGAGCCGCACTCTGGAGATACCTGGAGCGGCACGCGGAGAGCTGTCTGCCGGATGCTACCCTTTTCGAAACTACTACCGCAGTAGTACTACCGAAGATGATACTGCTTCGGAAAGCTGACGGGATGAGTCACACTGCATACGGAGATATCGCTATCATTGGAGCGACATCGCCGGAGATTTTCACGTCGGGGATGCTACCCTCATCAAAACTTCAACTACAGTAGTACTTGATCAAGATGATCTTCGTTTTCACATTGATTTAGGTCGCACGGATGAAGACTTTTGTCGGATATCGGCTGGAGCTGGACTGGCTTGATTTGTCATTGCATCGGGGATCTTACCGCTACGAAACTAGCCTACTTGAGGTAGTACTACGAAGATGCTAATATTCGAGTCGCTACTGATTTAGATGAGATCTTGGAATAGAAATTTGTACATCAATTGAGATACCATTGCTGGAGCTGCATCGTGATAACCCTTTGTCGAATGACTATCAAAAGCTAGATTTATCCCCAATTAAATTTGTAATACGAGGTATCAACCTAGGTCATCTCGAGAAGACATGTATCAATTTAATTCAGAATTATTCACAGAAGAGGGGGATTTTCATGGAGTAGTTAAATAAGACTAAAAGGAATTGAATTCATAAGCTAAACAAAGAATTAAGACAGAAGGAGAAATTGAAGATGTAACAGTGGAAGTGTAAAGCTCAAGAATGAATTGAGTAATTGGTAAAGTAGAAAAGAAAGATGGAGCACTTGACATAAAAGAAATGTAAACCTGAAAAGCTAACGAGAAATTGTATCTTGGAGCAATGAATTGTAAATTGAAACAAGAATTCAAGCAAGTGAAGGCAGAATACAATTAAAGTGAAGGAACAAAAAGTAGAAGCATTAAGCGTGGAAAGAAAGAGTAAGTGCAAAGTGAATCAAAAGGGAACCAAAGGTAGAAACGTAATAACGATAACGAGAATTAACGAACATTGAAGTGTGAAATGTGAAACATTACAACGTGTAGAAGAATAAAGCGTGGAGGAAAACCTAATTAATCTCAAGTGGAATTACGACACCTAGCAAAAAATTGAACTTAGAATCGAATTCAGGGATCGAAGATTAGAGAAGTAGAAATTCAAGAACGAAATTCAATTAACGTAACAAATTCAAGAATGAAAAATCACAATACGTAACACTTGCAAACCAAAACATGTAATGAACGGAAACCTAAATTCACATTGAACGGAAGAATTTCATGTAACTGTGATTGAAGAAACCAGAAATTGAGGAAACAAGAAGTCTTGTGAAATGAATTCAATTTCGCAATACTCAATGTTCTTACAACGGATTCACTACAATCAAATCAAGAATTGAGGAGAAAGAAGAAAAACAAGAAGGAGAAAAGAAGAGAAAAACAAGAGAAGAAGAGAAGAGAATGAGAGAAGAGAGTTTCGCAATCGCCAAACTCTCCAAGAGTATCCAAGAAGCTACACTACAATTCTAAAATCAAAACCGGAACTATGAAAGCCGACCGAGAGCCCCTGCTTCGCGCTTCTGAACTATTTATATCAGAAATAAACCGCGCCTCCTCTCGAACCGCCTATGAACCAATTTGATACCGCTTTTGTTGAAACGATCATGCTCCATTTGTATTTGCGTTTAGTAAAACGTGATTATGCCGAGACAAAGCCCATTCGCGTCAACCATTATTTTCTAATTGCGTCCGACGCAATTTGGAAGCGGAAGCATGCTTTGTCAGGTGAATTGCGCTTCAACGCAATTTGTCTAAAGCAAACATCAAACGCGCCAACCATCCTTTTGGAATTGCGTTGCGACGCATTTCGATGCTAGGTGATTTGATTCCCCCTGCTTTCTCTTCTTTGCTCACATGCATGGGTTTTGTACCATGGGTCCATTCCTTGCTCTTTCTTCTTCAATGCAAGATTCTGCACAAGAATCCATATGCAAACATGAGAACTTGTGGACTTTAAACTATTATTTACTACTAATGCTCCAATATGCTTCTACCACAAATCTAAGATAAACTATCAATGTATGAGCCATACAATTTGCTAATTGAACCAAAACAAGGTAAAGAAAATGTATCTAAAACTGGATTATCAAATACCCCCACACTTATTCTTTTGCACTCCGGGCAAAACTTACTAAAGGAAAATTTTATGCTATGTGAACTGCACTACTTCCCATTGAACCACGGATGCATAAAAAGAGAAAGGAACAAACTTGAGGAATATCAAGATCAACAACAATCCATGAGTCTATTGCATATCCAAAACAACCAAATTGACAAATGAGTTAAAGCATGAATTCAAAGTGATAACCTCACAAGTCGGTGTTTACTCTTAGCTCTCAAGTGTTTAGGCTTATAATTTCACTCAAACACATCATACAAGCTAGCTCTACCAGATTTTTACAAGCCTCTAACTTCAATAACCTAAACCACATGCAATTAAAGATCAAAAGGTCTTTATTAGGCTTGTAATGGGGCCAATGTTAAGGTTGGATTAGAGAAAAGTTATTTAGGCTAATAACCAAGAGAAAAGAGGAGCAATGGGGAATAAATCTAGTAAGCATGAGAATTACCCTCCTAGCATGTACCTCTTTTGGTTTCCCACTTATTTTCATCATGGATTTTTATTTTTTTTGCTTTTCTGTTTTCTTTTGATTCTTTTTACTTTCTTTTTCTCGCTTTTTCTTTTTACTTTTTTTTTTTTTTTCTTTTCTAGATTTCATTCTTTGTAGCTTATATTATTTTCCTCTCTGTGCATTTCTTTCCTCGTATACATATGCACATATTTTTCTCGCATGTTTGTTACCCTTTTCATAGCCACCGCCAATTCATCAATTCACATACTATGCTTGTTTGAAGGTTATACCCCCACACTTAATTGGAAATTATTCCCAAAACAATTCCAAAGCTCCTTTAATCCCTAAGGTTAGGGGACATCATTGTTTTCCATTTTTCAGCTTGTAATGAGCTTAAAATTGAATAAAGGGGTATACAGGCTCAAAGGGGAAGAATCAAGGGAAAATTATGAAAGGTAGGTTCATTTGGCTAGTAGCTTAAGAAGAAATCTGCCTAAATCATATCAATAATGCATGTGATCAAGAAATATCAACAAGAGTCAAGGAAAAATCCAGGGCAACTAACAAGATGAGTGTTAATCACACAAGAAAGAAATTAGGTAGAAGAAATGGTTCCACCATATCTCAGCTCAAATTCTCACAAGGTTGTTTTCTATCACAAATCATCCAAGCTTCAGTTTCAAGTCAATTGCAGTTCAAAAATGCACAAATAGATCATAAGAAAATTGAACATCTATCCACTAAGAATATTTGTACTTTCAAAACTTATACACCTATAGCTTCAAATCAAAAGTGTGGTTCACATGCACTTTTGTATCATATTTTTTTTATTTTTTATTTATTATTTTTTTTTTTTCTTTTCAATTATAGACATAATGTAACATATAGACATAACAACATATAGACATTGTAACATATAGACAAAAAGAATAATGCCTGAAACATAGTGTGAAATAGGCCAAAACAAAAACAGAAAGCATACGTAGTGGTTCACTTTTTTTTTTTTTTTTTTTTTTTTTTTTTTTTTTTTTGGTCCGCACCATGCAATCCCAAAGCAAATAACATCACAAATAATCCAAGTACTCAATGCTACTCATCAATAGTCATCAAAACAAAGACATGCAAAACATTCAAATGAGCTAATTTTGCTTTGTACGAAAGGAGATCTAGGGTCGAATTGCACATTCTTGAACCCACACTTCAATTAATCAAATAAATCATGCAATGGAAGCTTAATCAATGCAAGGGACAAGTGAAATTCAAGAGATTACGTCACATACCTTGCTTGAGCCGAGATGAGTGGAGGATACCGAATGAGTGTTCTTTGAAAATTATCAAAAGAAAATGAGAACTAAGGTGAAAAGAAGAGGAACTCAACCTAAATCAATTAATCTAAGTGAAGTGATGGTCTTGGAAATAGATTGAAGTGGGCGAATGGCTTGGGAAGTCACTTAGAGCAAGAGGGAATGGTGAGAATGACATGAATGTGTTTAGTGCTTTGCTTGGGCGTGTACTTGTGTGTGTTCCTTAAAGTGAATTGCGTTGTAGACGCAATTTATTTGGGTGGTGAGGCGCAATTCAGCCGTGAGAAATAGAAAACGCGCCCCCTTGCACCTTGAATTCGTGCCGCGACGCAATTTGAGCGAATGGAATGGAAAACGCGCACCCAACTATTTAGAATTGCGTTGTGACGCAATTTACCGCAAGCACTTGTTCGTTTTCACTTAAATTCCCTGTTTCATGTATTACTCGTTTTCCTAAGTACTCATAATGATATTGCTTTGTCCATTCTCACCGTAATTTGCTAACACTTGTGCACAAACTCTAAATCTTTTGAATTGGTTGTGTGTGTCCTATACACAAGGTTATTATCTTAGGATGAACATGCAGAGACATCTAAAACTTTCCCAAGGCTGAAGTTATAACACCTCACTTCTTCTTTATTTCTATGTTCTATTTGTCTATTGCTATCACAAGGATTCAATTTTATATTTATGCTTCTAATTTTGTTTTTTTTTTTTTTGCCTTTTTCAACTCTAACCCACTAACAAGTGTATCACAATTAACATATTTTCACAATGAA
>JALJEV010001038.1:0-21921 GCA_026586105.1 Hylodesmum podocarpum
TTTCATTAATATTTTTCTTTTCTTAATTCTTAAGAATAGGATCCATTTCTTTGACCATTATACTTGATATGGCTATGGTCTTCCTACTTAAGGTGCCAACCACTACATTTTCTTTGCATTTAAGATTGAAACCATGATCTCTTAGAAATGTTTTCCACCTTCCTTGGCTCATTTGGCTAAATAAACACTTAAAGACTATTGTGGTTACTAAATACCTCAAATCTTGTTCCAAGATAGGGTCACCATATTTTAAGCGCAAATACTACTGCAGCTAGCTCTAGGTCATGGGTTGGGTAGTTCCTTTCATGGTTTTTCAATTGTCTTGATGCATAGGCTACCACTTTTCCTTCTTGCATTAGTACTCTTCCTAAACCTAGTTTAGAGGTATCATAATCCTAGAGCAGTAGTTAGTTTTTCTTAAGGGTTTGAAAACTTTGTTTCATCATTATTCCATACAAAAAGCTTGGCCTTTTCTAGTTAAGGTTGTGAGAGGCAAAGCTATCTTGGAGAAATCTTTTATAAATCTTCTATAATATCCGGCTAAAAAAATGCTTTATTTTGTCACATCTTTTGGTCTTTCCCTAGAACTACGTTTACCTTATGTAGATCTACTGCAAATTCCTCCTTGTGATATTACGTGTCCTAGGAAACTGACTTCTTCTAACCAAAATTCACATTTGGACCATTTCGCATATAACTGTTGATCTTTCAAGATTTGTAATACCACTCTAAGATGTTTAGCATGTTCCTCTTTGGTTCTTGACTATACCAAAATATCATCTCTAAAAACTACCACAAATTGATCCAAATATGGTTGGAAAATCCTATTCATGTAATCCATAAATACTGCTGGTGCATTAGTTACACCAAAGGGCATAACCATGTACTCATAGTGTCCATGTCGGGTCTTAAAGGCGTTTTTAGGGATATCTTGAAACTTTTACCCTTGTTTGGTGGTATCCAAACCTTAGATCAATCTTGCTAAATACACAAGCTCTACTAGTTGGTCCATAAGATCATCTATCCTTGGTAAGGGGTTCTTATTCTTAATGGTTACCTTATTTAGTTATCTATAATCTACACAAAGTCTTATAGTTCCCTCTTTCTTCTTTACTAGGAGTACGGGTGCTCCCCAAGGTGATACACTAGGTCTAATAAACTGTTTCTTTAATAGTTCTTCTATTTGTTTCTTTAGCTCGCTAGTTCTAAGGGTGACATCCTATAGGGCGCAATAGAAATTGATCCAGTCCCAGGTATCAGGTCTATAGAAAATTCAACTTCCCTTTCAGGTGGTAGTTGGTTTACCTCTTCAGAGAAATCTTGTACTACAGGTATATTATCGAAGGTGACCTTTTGTTCCACTTCTAGGTTAGAAAGGATCATATATACCAAATTGTGTTTCTTCATGTCCTATTTCACTTGGTTGGTAGAAATTATCTTAATATCCTTTCTTACTTCAGATTCGGAAAAAGATTAAGGTTTTATTGAAACAGTCTATCAGGACATAGTTGGATGATAACTAGTCCATTCCAAGGATAATATTAATTTGGTTTAAAGGTAAGCAAACTAGGTTAACTATGAAGGTTTTGTTATTTAGTTTTATAGGACAATCTAAACAGATATGGGTGGTTGTAACAAACTCATGGGTAGAGGTAGTTATTATTAAATCAATGTCTAGAAAAATAGTGGAAGTTGTAACCTTTTTTTTAGCACAATCTATAGATATAAAGGAATGAGTGGCACCAGAGTCAGATAGTACAAGTAAAGAAATTCCACGTACGTACCTTGTACTAGATCATTGATATTTGAGACCTTAACTCCATCAAGGGTGAATATTCTTCCTACAACCTTTGATTTCCCTACCTTTGATTTCCCTAGTTGATATTGTTGGTGCCTCTTTAAAACTATTGGTCATGCTATACAAAACTTAGTCTTCTCAAGTCAAGGTGGTTAATCCTTTAACATTAGGTAATCTTCCTAAGCGTATCAACTTTAATTCCTCCTTGGGTTACTACTTATTCCTCCTTTAACTAAACTCTTTCTACCTCAAAAATACTAGTTACTCTCTTGGATTTTGAATCTTTCTAGATTCTCTTAAGGTTTCTTTAACCATCAAAATGCATCAACCATTATTGTATCATCCTAGTATATCTTCTAAATGCATCTTAGTGTTGTCAAAAGGTTTGTATTAGGATAAGAGCTAGGTAGTTACTAATCATTTCCTATAAAGTTATCTTAAGGACTTTTAACTTTGGTGATATTCTTAGGTTTTTCTAATCCTTAGTACGACTTCTCCTTTGAAGGGATCATTTCCTAAAATTGGCTTCCTTTAGGATTCACTTTCGATCCTCTTTATTTGCTTGTTACTTTCTAAGGAGAATTTCATATATTGATTTTAGTTAAAATTTTCTATCTTTTTCTCTTCTAAGGGAGTTCTCTTTTATGGAAAATACTCTTAAAAGGGTTTTCTATTATAGGTAAGTTATCGAGGATATCTTTTGATTTTATCTCCAGAGAGGGTTATCTTTATTTCTAATTTTTCTCCTTAAATCTTTTTAGTCTTAGTTAATAGGAACATCCTTTATAAGTTCAACAACAACTCCTTCCCTAAATTCTTCGTTTTTTCTTCTTAGCCTACCTAAGGTTACGCTTTATCAAAAACTTAGGTAAAAACTTATAGGGCTTTAACTACAATTCTATAACTTCTTTCAACCACTACTTTCTATTCCTAATAGATTAAACTAAATCTAATCCTAGGCCATGTCACTAACCCTAAAACTAATTTTTCATTGATCGAACCAAGAAGCAATCAAGTAAACACTAATTAATCAATTCACTTACTAAAAGCACACCAAATAATCAAACAAGCACACAAAGCACACAAGCAAACAATCATTCACACAACAAAAACATAGCAGACACATAACTCACAAGTCGAACTGGTTCGACCTGCTCTGATACCACTAATGTAACACCCCCCTCTTATTTACTTATTTTACTTATATTTTGTAATTTAAAGTGGTTAATGATATAGTAGATAAAAGAGAGATTTAGAAAACAACACTTTTATTACATAGGTTTTAAAGTTCATTACAACCAGATTACATAACTTTGTCCTATTATTATTTTACATAACTACCTTTCTGCTACCTTAGAACATTTACTCAACACTTCTACACGCAAAACATAACAAGCATCTTCACAACAAGATAGTAGCAACAACCATTGCAAAACTTGATGTGACAACTTCTCAATCCGCAAATCTGTAAAAATAGAATTGCAAGGGTGAGCTTTCCTTAATCCTCAAATAATTTTAATTATAGTAAAACTTTTGAAAATAAGGAACAATATTCATTAAACCCATATTCTTTAATATTCTTCAATTTCTTTAAAAATAGTAATTTATTAATATAAAACCTGTGTCCAAACCATTAATTCAATTCACAAGGTAAAACCACCAATCAACCATAAAACGAATCAGTAATTTATCACGATAATCATGTATTCAATCAAAACACATAATCACTATTGCATGCTCTTATTCTATATGATGCATGTATCCTCACGATGTACTTTCCTATTTACTCAACATGCAATGTGGCGCCATCCACTTGAAAATAGCCTGGGGCATCTGGTCCTCACATTCTCCGGACCCACCGGTGGTAGACACTCCATAATTGTGTCGAGTTCCCTCGGTGTCGTAGCAGGACCTCCCCCGCAACATGTGATCATCATGAGCGGGGGCAATTTCCCCACCAAGAGAACCCCCTCTAGTCCACGGTATTCCACTCACTGGACGGGAATCCGTAACTTACGGACTTGGTCTACTACTATCCAGTCATCATGCAAACATGCTCTAGGACCTTGAATTGTATAATGACCTTTATCACATTTTAAATCTTGACCTCTTTACTAGGTCATATTCATTTCAAAACCTTCTAAGCATTGCCTATTCACCAAGCAATCTTAGAATATTGCCTCTCCACTAGGCATTTCAAATCGGTCATTAAGCAATTCAAGTCCATCACCAATTTCATGCAACCATGCATGTCACCACTTATTCATATCCAACTCAAAACGGACATATTTCGATATGAAATCAACAACAAGAAACACCAATAAACACCAATGAATCAAGAAACCAAGAAACAAGAAACACCAAGAATTATCAAGGAAACATCAAGAACCAATAAACAGTACCACACTTTTCCTCGTAACAAGAATAATTCTGTTCTGATGTGGAAGATCGGACAAAACCGCAACCACAGAGCATACTAAGAATTATCTTCGCACCTTAGTATCCAGAAAAACTAAAGAAATATAATGAAAGTAACAACAAAACAAAGAATAGAAGAGTAGGATAAGGATGACTCCCTTACAGGGTTTCTCCCAAACCTTCCTATACTCTTCCTCTACTTACTTGCTCCTCTTTTAGAGATATTTATTTCTTCCTAAGAGAGAGCTTGAGAGAATATAGAAATGTTCTTTGGTTTGTTTTCTCATGAAATCCCTAGGCCCTATTTATAGAATTCCCAAGGTACTATTTCTCTGAGAATATTCTACTGAGAATATAGAATATTCCAATACAGAATATTCCACGAGAATATTCTACTATTCTACACGTAATTTTACTATTTACCTCAGTGATTTTACTATTTACTACAGTAATTTTACTATTTACCACGGTAATTTTACTATTTACCACGGTAATTTTACTATTTACCATAGTAAATTTACTATTTATCACAGTAATTTTACTATTTACCACAGTAATTTACTATTTACCACAGTAATTTACTATTTGCACTATTTGTAATTTACTATTTTGATAATTAACTATTTGCACTGATAATTTACTATTTACACGATAATTTACTATTTACTATAGTAATTTCAAAAATTCATAATTTTTTATATTTTCTCTGTTATAAAAACCTCTCTTAAACTATATTTAAATTTTTGGGATGTTACAATACTCCCCTCCTTTTTAAAAATTTCGTCCTCGAAATTTCCATTCTTGTTACATATCTTATTCTTCTATTCTACTTTCCCAAAGTTTCTTTACTTTCAACTACTTCCTCTTATAATTTTACCTTATGTTTTGAAATCTAATTGTTACCCTCAACCTTGCTATCCTTATATGCGAGACTATGATTTCCTCTTTTCCCTCTTATAAATCTTCCTCATTTGTTTTCATTAATATTTTTCTTTTCTTAATTCTTAAGAATAGGATCCATTTCTTTGACCATTATACTTGATATGGCTATGGTCTTCCTACTTAAGGTGCCAACCACTACATTTTCTTTGCATTTAAGATTGAAACCATGATCTCTTAGAAATGTTTTCCACCTTCCTTGGCTCATTTGGCTAAATAAACACTTAAAGACTATTGTGGTTACTAAATACCTCAAATCTTGTTCCAAGATAGGGTCACCATATTTTAAGCGCAAATACTACTTTTGACTAGCTCTAGGTCATGGGTTGGGTAGTTCCTTTCATGGTTTTTCAATTGTCTTGATGCATAGGCTACCACTTTTCCTTCTTGCATTAGTACTCTTCCTAAACCTAGTTTAGAGGTATCATAATAAACCTCAAACGATTCAGTTGGGTTTGGTAAGGTCAAAACAGGAGCAGTAGTTAGTTTTTTCTTAAGGGTTTGAAAACTTTGTTCACAGTCATTATTCCATACAAAAGCTTGGCCTTTTCTAGTTAAGGTTGTGAGAGGCAAAGCTATCTTGGAGAAATCTTTTATAAATCTTCTATAATATCCAGCTAAAAAATGCTTTATTTCTGTCACATCTTTTGGTCTTTCCCTAGAACTACGTTTACCTTATGTAGATCTACTGCAAATTCCTCCTTGTGATATTACGTGTCCTAGGAAACTGACTTCTTCTAACCAAAATTCACATTTGGACCATTTCGCATATAACTGTTGATCTTTCAAGATTTGTAATACCACTCTAAGATGTTTAGCATGTTCCTCTTTGGTTCTTGACTATACCAAAATATCATCTCTAAAAACTACCACAAATTGATCCAAATATGGTTGGAAAATCCTATTCATGTAATCCATAAATACTGCTGGTGCATTAGTTACACCAAAGGGCATAACCATGTACTCATAGTGTCCATGTCGGGTACTAAAGGCCGTTTTAGGGATATCTTCAGCTTTTACCCTTGTTTGGTGGTATCCAAACCTTAGATCAATCTTGCTAAATACACAAGCTCTACTAGTTGGTCCATAAGATCATCTATCCTTGGTAAGGGGTTCTTATTCTTAATGGTTACCTTATTTAGTTATCTATAATCTACACAAAGTCTTATAGTTCCCTCTTTCTTCTTTACTAGGAGTACGGGTGCTCCCCAAGGTGATACACTAGGTCTAATAAACTGTTTCTTTAATAGTTCTTCTATTTGTTTCTTTAGCTCTGCTAGTTCTAAGGGTGACATCCTATAGGGCGCAATAGAAATTGATCCAGTCCCAGGTATCAGGTCTATAGAAAATTCAACTTCCCTTTCAGGTGGTAGTTGGTTTACCTCTTCAGAGAAATCTTGTACTACAGGTATATTATCGAAGGTGACCTTTTGTTCCACTTCTAGGTTAGAAAGGATCATATATACCAAATTGTGTTTCTTCATGTCCTATTTCACTTGGTTGGTAGAAATTATCTTAATATCCTTTCTTACTTCAGATTCGAAAAAAGATTAAGGTTTTATTGAAACAGTCTATCAGGACATAGTTGGATGATAACTAGTCCATTCCAAGGATAATATTAATTTGGTTTAAAGGTAAGCAAACTAGGTTAACTATGAAGGTTTTGTTATTTAGTTTTATAGGACAATCTAAACAGATATGGGTGGTTGTAACAAACTCATGGGTAGAGGTAGTTATTATTAAATCAATGTCTAGAAAAATAGTGGAAGTTGTAACCTTTTTTTTAGCACAATCTATAGATATAAAGGAATGAGTGGCACCAGAGTCAGATAGTACAAGTAAAGAAATTCCACGTACGTACCTTGTACTAGATCATTGATATTTGAGACCTTAACTCCATCAAGGGTGAATATTCTTCCTACAACCTTTGATTTCCCTACCTTTGATTTCCCTAGTTGATATTGTTGGTGCCTCTTTAAAACTATTGGTCATGCTATACAAAACTTAGTCTTCTCAAGTCAAGGTGGTTAATCCTTTAACATTAGGTAATCTTCCTAAGCGTATCAACTTTAATTCCTCCTTGGGTTACTACTTATTCCTCCTTTAACTAAACTCTTTCTACCTCAAAAATACTAGTTACTCTCTTGGATTTTGAATCTTTCTAGATTCTCTTAAGGTTTCTTTAACCATCAAAATGCATCAACCATTATTGTATCATCCTAGTATATCTTCTAAATGCATCTTAGTGTTGTCAAAAGGTTTGTATTAGGATAAGAGCTAGGTAGTTACTAATCATTTCCTATAAAGTTATCTTAAGGACTTTTAACTTTGGTGATATTCTTAGGTTTTTCTAATCCTTAGTACGACTTCTCCTTTGAAGGGATCATTTCCTAAAATTGGCTTCCTTTAGGATTCACTTTCGATCCTCTTTATTTGCTTGTTACTTTCTAAGGAGAATTTCATATATTGATTTTAGTTCTAAAATTTTCTATCTTTTTCTCTTCTAAGGGAGTTCTCTTTTATGGAAAATACTCTTAAAAGGGTTTTCTATTATAGGTAAGTTATCGAGGATATCTTTTGATTTTATCTCCAGAGAGGGTTATCTTTATTTCTAATTTTTCTCCTTAAATCTTTTTAGTCTTAGTTAATAGGAACATCCTTTATAAGTTCAACAACAACTCCCTTCCCTAAATTCTTCGTTTTTCTTCTTAGCCTACTCTGGTTACGCTTATCAAAAACTTAGGTAAAAACTTATAGGGCTTTAACTACAATTCTATAACTTCTTTCAACCACTACTTTCTATTCCTAATAGATTAAACTAAATCTAATCCTAGGCCATGTCACTAACCCTAAAACTAATTTTTCATTGATCGAACCAAGAAGCAATCAAGTAAACACTAATTAATCAATTCACTTACTAAAAGCACACCAAATAATCAAACAAGCACACAAAGCACACAAGCAAACAATCATTCACACAACAAAAACATAGCAGACACATAACTCACAAGTCGAACTGGTTCGACCTGCTCTGATACCACTAATGTAACACCCCCCTCTTATTTACTTATTTTACTTATATTTTGTAATTTAAAGTGGTTAATGATATAGTAGATAAAAGAGAGATTTAGAAAACAACACTTTTATTACATAGGTTTTAAAGTTCATTACAACCAGATTACATAACTTTGTCCTATTATTATTTTACATAACTAACTACCTTAGAACATTTACTCAACACTTCTACACGCAAAACATAACAAGCATCTTCACAACAAGATAGTAGCAACAACCAGTGCAAAACAGTGACAACTTCTCAATCCTGCAAATCTGTAAAAATAGAATTGCAAGGGTGAGCTTTCCTTAATCCTCAAATAATTTTAATTATAGTAAAACTTTTGAAAATAAGGAACAATATTCATTAAACCCATATTCTTTAATATTCTTCAATTTCTTTAAAAATAGTAATTTATTAATATAAAACCTGTGTCCAAACCATTAATTCAATTCACAAGGTAAAACCACCAATCAACCATAAAACGAATCAGTAATTTATCACGATAATCATGTATTCAATCAAAACACATAATCACTATTGCATGCTCTTATTCCTATATGATGCATGTATCCTCACGATGTACTTTCCCTATTTACTCAACATGCAATGTGGCGCCATCCACTGAAAATAGCCTGGGGCATCTGGTCCTCACATTCTCCAGACCCACCAGTGGTAGACACTCCGTAATTGTCGAGTTCCCTCAGTGTCCGGCAGGACCTCCCCCGCAACATGTGATCATCATGAGCAGGGCAATTTCCCCACCAAGAGAACCCCCTCTAGTCCACGGTATTCCACTCACACAGACGGGAATCCGTAACTTACGGACTTGGTCTACTACTATCCAGTCATCATGCAGCATGCTCTAGGACCTTGAATTGTATAATGACCTTTATCACATTTTAAATCTTGACCTCTTTACTAGGTCATATTCATTTCAAAACCTTCTAAGCATTGCCTATTCACCAAGCAATCTTAGAATATTGCCTCTCCACTAGGCATTTCAAATCGGTCATTAAGCAATTCAAGTCCATCACCAATTTCATGCAACCATGCATGTCACCACTTATTCATATCCAACTCAAAACCAGACATATTTCGATATGAAATCAACAACAAGAAACACCAATAAACACCAATAAATCAAGAAACCAAGAAACAAGAAACACCAAGAATTATCAAGGAAACATCAAGAACCAATAAACAGTACCACACTTTTCCTCGTAACAAGAATAATTCTGTTCTGATGTGGAAGATCGGACAAAACCGCAACCACAGAGCATACTAAGAATTATCTTCGCACCTTAGTATCCGAAAAACTAAAGAAATATAATGAAAGTAACAACAAAACAAAGAATAGAAGAGTAGGATAAGGACAGCTCCCCTTACAGGTTTCTCCCAGCTTCCTATACTCTTCCTCTACTTACTTGCTCCTCTTTTAGAGATATTTCTTCCTAAGAGAGAGCTTGAGAGAATATAGAAATGTTCTTTGGTTTGTTTTCTCATCTGAAATCCCTAGGCCCTATTTATAGAATTCCCAAGGTCTTATTTGCTACTGAGAATATTCTACGAATATAGAATATTCCAGAATATTCCACTGAGAATATTCTACTATTAAATAATTTTACTATTTACCTCAGTGATTTTACTATTTACTACAGTAATTTTACTATTTACCACGGTAATTTTACTATTTACCACAGTAAATTTACTATTTACCATAGTAAATTTACTATTTATCACAGTAATTTTACTATTTACCACAGTAATTTACTATTTACCACAGTAATTTACTATTTGCACAGTAATTTACTATTTGCACAGTAATTAACTATTTGCACAGTAATTTACTATTTACACAGTAATTTACTATTTACTATAGTAATTTCAAAAATTCATAATTTTTTATATTTCTCTCTGTTATAAAAACCTCTCTTAAACTATATTTAAATTTTTGGGATGTTACACAACTCCCTCCATCAATAATCACCATGCATACCTTCCCGTCGATAGAACATCTAGTGTGGAAAATGTTCTCTCTTTGACTCTCATCCAAAGGCTTTAATTGACTACCCAGCAACCTCCTAATCATTAACAAGTCTCCCTCCATAGCCTCCAACTCTTCTCCACTTTCAAATTCTTCCTCTCCCTCACTGGCTTCAGATTGACTTGTGCACTCCCCATTATCTTTGAGAAGAATTGTCTTCTTTGTAGGACATTCATAGGCATAATGACCCATGCCCAAACACTTGAAACACTTCACTTCCCTAGTTCTCTTTGATGGATGATCAGCTTGTTTTTTAGGTGCTTTTCTCCGGTTAGAAAATGAAGCATTGCTAGAGGAGGTATCCCCTTCTTTGTTGATTCTATCCTTCCAATTTGGAGGGTTATAGCTAGTAGAACTCTTCCTCACTGTACTTCTTCTTTTTAGTTGTTGTTCTACTTGAACTGCCTTGTGCAAAAGATCTTCCATCTCTATAAATTCCTGCAACTCTACTACATCTCTAATGTTATTATTTAAACCATTAAGAAAGCGAGCCATAGTTACCTCAACATCTTCTTCAATTTTGGCTTGGATGATTAACACTTCCATCTCCTTGTAATACTCTTCCACCCCCTTGCTTCCTTGATACAATTTCTGCAGTTTGAGTTTCAAGTCTCTATGAAAGCTAGATGGTACATATCGCTTCCTCATGATTCCCTTCATTTCAGCCCAAGTGTCCACCATAGGCTCTTCGTTTCTTATTCTCTCCCTCTGCAACTTATTCCACCATATGAGTGCATAGTTAGAAAATTCAGCAGTAGCAAGTCTTACCTTTTGGTCCTCACTATAATTATTACAAGAGAACACATGTTCAATTTTGAGCTCCCACTCCAAATATGCCTCTGGATCACTCCTACCCTTGAAAGGTGGTACATTCAACTTGATTCCTTCTATTCTTGCTTCATTCCTATTCGGTCCCACTCCTCCTCCTCCAGGTGGTCTTCTATTCTCCAATTGGTCTATCCTCTCATGGAAATCATCATGTTGTTGTTTAATCAATCTCTCCAAATGTTGAGATATTGCAAATCATTTGCATCCGAAGGTCGTTGTTATTATTTTCTCACGCCATTGACAAACAAACAAATCAAAGGTAACAAGAAAATAATATAATTACCGTTTGTTGAACCTTACCCACTCAAGTGTTTGCACACAATTAGGCTTTTTTCTATAATAATCACTCTTGCCTTTTTCCACTCGTTTCTCTCGACTCAAGGTTCTTACAAGAATCCAAACAATCTATTATCAAGAATCACCTTGAAAAATAATAATCAGAAAGATTTATGTTTTTTTTTTTTTTTTTTTGGAAACTCGAATTTAAAGTAGCAAAGAACAATTTTCCTACCAATAGAAAAACAAGGTAAGCACGAATGGTAAGGGAAGACACACAATTACCACTTAGAAATATTGTCAAACAAATAATTTGCACTGGATTTAAACAAGAACAACTAAGAATATATATTTTGTTTGATCAATTTCGTTTTTGACAGCTTTCGTTTTTTTTTGGCAGCTTTCTGTTTTTTTCAGAATTTTTTTTCGTTTTTTTTTTCTATTTTTTTTTGCTTTTTTTTCGTTTTTTTTAAATAAAATAAGATGAATAGATAGTACCAGTGAACAGTAACGCGCGATGAACAGTAACACATGATGAATCCTACCAATGAAACCGTGCTTTGAATACCAGATGATATGATCCTAACCCAGAATTAATAGAATACTCAACGTTTGAGAATTAGGGTTTGAAGACGGCTGAAATTTGAGAACTATTTTATATAATAAAAATGCAAAATAACAAATAAAGATAGATATGAAAAGGAAGGCGTCACACAAACAAGAATGTTTGATAAGCCAAGGATGATCTCCACACAAGATTCGAAGAATTCCTGATAAGATCGAGGATGCAAGGAAGAACCCTAGTAGAGCTTAAGCTCACAAAAATATCAAATTAAATAATGATCTGCCTCCATTCTCAATTCCTATAAGTTTAATACTAATTAGGTTTACCTAATACGAAATGGGCCTATAAGTAAATGGGCCTTGTACAAAATTATTTATTTTAAAGTCTATTACAAAATAAATGGGCCTCCTAGTCCACTAGGCAGGCTATACATGTTATCAGCTTCCGCGTTTGTTGGGCCGCTAACAATTCAGTCTCAAGCACATGGGCCACCTTGAGTTGTAATGCTTCTTGGGCCTTTCTGAATCTGCTCCTAGTCACGGGTCCAATCATTTCATGGATTGAGTCTTGATTTTGATTCTTCTCATCATGGGCCTCATACTCTTGGGTCTTGATGTCCTCATCAGATGTTGATATTAGCACACAAATTATCTTGTTGTTATATGATTGGCAAATAAATAACTTAGGTAAATCTTGCAAATTTAAAGAGTGTTTGAATAGGAAGTCTCATTTACTTTTACAACTATGCAATCACTTTAAGAAACAAGTTTACCTATATGTTGCATCATATAATAACCAATTTGAGGACCCTTGTTAGATCTTTGATCCCGGTGGATTGTGTTGGTTGGTAAAGACCAATGTTACTTGGAGCTTCCCATGGATCATGGAGATAGTAATTCTTTTAATATTAATGATATTTCTTTGTTTGATGTAGGTATAAATGAATATAATAACTTGACGACAAGTTTAAGCAAAGAAGGAGGGTTTGATGTAGGAACATCCATTACTAGAAAAGTTACTAGAAGCTCCAAGACCAAGCACACACTCAATCAAGCTACCTTAGCTTAGGATTTGATTTTTGTAATTGAAGTGTAAATAATTTTGATGGCCTTGTAAGTTTTCGGCCAAAAGTGTACTTTTCTTTTAAGTGTTTGCTTAATGTTGTGCTTAAAAGGCTAGTAAGCTTAAGGAGTGAAGCTTAATAGGAGTGAATGAATTTAAGTTCAAGTTCATATGAAATTCACATTTGAAATTTAAATTTAATTTGATTTAAATTTGAATTTCAAATTGTGAATCCAAGTGGATTTGATTCAAATAGATTTTCACTTGGATTAGGATCCATGCCTAATCTAAGAGCAAATCTCAACCCTTGATTATATGCACTCATCCAATGGATGAGAATCAAGTGGAAAGTGACATGTAACCTTTGAAAGTGACATGTAACCTTTGAAAGTGACATGAAACCCTCTTGAAATTGACATGTACTTGAACCTTTGAAATTGTGGCTCTTATTCATTGACTTGTAGAGTACTCTAATGTTGTTTAGCTTCCTCTTCAAGTCTTCCTAAGTCTATAAAAGCCCAAAAACGAAATTTGTAAAGAATTTTTGACCAATTGGATAAAACTTTGAGTTTTGTGAGAGATAAGTCTCTTGTCTTCCTTAGGAAGGTTTCTTGAATCTTATCAATGGATTCTCATCTCCATTGTGGCGGTTTCTCCTAGGCTTATTGGCCATTTCTCTTCCCCATTCCATTTTCTAATTTTGTTTCTCTTGTTATCTCCATGGGAGCTTGACCAAAAGCTTTCATTGAAGCTTGTTTGAAGATAGTTGAAGAAGCTAGATTGGGAACTTCAAGGACTCTTTGGAATCTCTCTAAGGAGGCCTCTATCACTACCTGTAGGAGTAGTTTCTGTAGGGGTAGTAGAACTTAGGGCGACAGCTCCGGCAATGCCCGCTCTAGCAATGGTATCTCCGACAGGTGCAGTTCGTCCACCGGCAGCTCGGGCAGTAACATCTCTGGTGGTACTAACTGTAGGAGTAGTTTCTGTAGGGGTAGTAGAACCGAGGGCGACAACTCTGGCAATGCCCGCTCTAGCAACGGTATCTCAGACAGGTGCAGTTCGTCCACCGGCAGCTCAGGCAGTAGCATCTCTGGTGGTACTGCCTGCAGTAGTAGTTTCTGTAGGGGTATCATCCCCGACGGCGACAGCTCCGTGATAAGTGCTAGATTATACATGTTTTTCTAGGTGTTTTAGTCCATTTTCATCCATTTTTAATAGGTCTAGTTGTAGTTTAGACAAGAAAATAGTGAAAATATCATGTTTGTTTAGTGTTAGTCCTTGATTTGGTGTTTGGTTAGTTTTATAGGTCTTTCTTGTGTTTTTAAGTCATTTTAATCTTTTTCTTGTTATGTGTAGGTTCATTGAAGGAATGAAGAGGAGATAGGAGCAAGGAATGGATTGAATGCTAGAATTGAAGCTTGGAATGAAAGCTCTTAGACTTGAGATGAAGACTTGGAGTGCAAGCCATCAAGAAGAAGGGAAATTGAAACCCAAAGCCATGGAAGCACAAGCAGTTGCGCCAGGGCGCAAACCAGGACAAGCCAAGGCGCAAATCTCCACTCCTTGCTGTCAAGATGCGCCAGGGCGCAAATCCAAGCCAAGCCAGGGCGCAAATCACTCTTCTCCTCTGCCAAGATGCGCCCAGGCGCAAAACATGCTTATGGGAGGCGCAAATGCTGCAGTATATATGGGTCCTTGAGCGCGAAAATAGGGGATTTTTGGGGAATCTTCTTCCCCAATCTTCCTTTGCACGATTCTCTCTTCTCCAACCTCATTCTTCTCATCCTTCATCAAACCTAGAAGATTTCTGAAGCTTGGGAGCTTGTGGAAGCAAGATCCAGACCTTCATGGAGTGTTTCTTGTGTTTGAATTTCTTTTCTCTTCTTTCCTTTCTTGTTTCCATGTTAGGCTAGATCTCTAGGTTAGGGATTGGGGATTCTGATCTCGAACTCTTGTAATGACTTTTCTATGTTAATTCAAGTGTAATTTCATTCGATTGAGTGATCTCTTCTTGCTTATTGCTGATTCTTGAGGTTTATTCATGAAATTCAAATAATTGATAGGGATATTGGTGTTTGGATTGAATTGAATTGTTCCTTAAGGATTTGTATCTCAGTTCAATTATACAATTGGAAGATTGATAGTTGAATTAGGAGAGGAAGTAGACACTATAGTCATGCATGAGTCTAGGGATAGAACTTGTATGCTATGAGATGCTGTGAATTCATTTGTTCGCTTCTTGAATTACTTTCTATTTTCACCTAAGGGATTAGGGATTATAGTAGCAATTCAAAGGGACTAAATACCTAGGAATAGGATTAGTCTTCGGTATCACGAATTCTATCTCCGTTCGATTGATTCTTGTTTAAATTGACATAAGATGTGGTTACTTGAGGGAAGGATCAAATGAACTGTTTCCCTAACTGTCTTTATTATCTTGTTCAGAAACCTAAACATTTAATTGCTTTCCTTATTTGTTTTCTGTTGTGTTGCTTAATTTCACATAATTGCTTAGTTTCACATAAATAATTAATTCATCGATTCGCCCTAATAGAGAAGCATAGCGAGTTGATTATTAAACTATGGCCGTAGATGATGATATCTAAAGGATTTTTTTATGGCGAAGAGATGGTAATGGAGCTTGGGGCTAATGATGCTCATTAGCTCAAAACAAGTTGATGACAAAAGATGGACCAAATTATAGAAGCGGCTTAAGTAGTTCAGCTTAATTCTATTCAAGACTTTCAAGTAATCTGTGATTATTGTGGAGGACATCAAGTAGAATTTTTGTGACGGCTTAGGACTAATGTTGATGAAAGCCCAAATTACATGGGGAAGAAATCCAAGGTAACACCTATCCCAACACAAACATCTATAACCCCCACCAAAGAAACCACCCAAATCTGTTATAGAAACAATAAATTTTTCTCCAACCTAACTCTTCCTCATATGACCAAAATTTTAAACAACCTTCAATCCTAAATCTTCATTCAGCGAACTACGCCGTATAACGAAAATTTTAACCAACATCGAAGCCAGGAAGCTGCTCCATCTAACCAACATTTCACTGAGAAACCAACCACCGATCTACCTTTCAACTCGAACTAGTCTAAATTCACACCTAACCAATCTAGAAATGCTCCAACAAGTTCCAATGTGAATCCTATTCTCGAGAAGGCTCTTTAAATTTAGAAAGCATGTTCATATCCTTTATGCAAAGGATCAATCGATAATTATGAATCAAGAAGCTTCCATTAGGAACTGAATCACAAATCGTCGGCCTTTCTACAAATCGTCTCAGTGCTAAATCAAGGAAATCTTCCAGTGACACCATAGTAAGCCCGAAGGGAGCAATGTAAAAGCAATTACCACAAGAAGTGTGTAAGATGTTGGGGGAAAGAAGACAGAAGAGTTGAAAGAAGATGAAGTGGAAGAAGGAAATAAGTCAAAGAATGAAAGGCAAACACTACTACGTCTACCGGTTGGGAAATTCGCCTAGAAAACAAAGAAGCAAATTATAGAAGAGGCTGGTCAACATGACCATATCTCCCCTATCAAGCCCTATCCACAAAGGGTGAAGAAGGCCAATGATGACAAGGCTCCAGGCACTTTCATATATCAAGAATCTGAACTAACATCCCATTTTCTTCAAGCACTGTGAAGATGCCATCTTATGCCAAATTCTATGAAAGCATCCTATCCAACAAAAGGATGCTTTGGATGATGAAACAAACTTGACGAAGAATGCAAAGGCTATCATTCGAGAAAGCTATCTCTTTAAACCCAGGATGAGACCCTTCACCATTCCATGTTTCATGTGCCAAGCATCAGTAGTGTGCAAAGCTTAATCGACTCTGGGGAGCCGTATCAATTTGATGCCTCTTTCTGTTTTGCAGAAACTCAACATACAGTGATATCTGTTCTCACGATGATGACGCTATAACTCAGATGGATCGCTCCACCAAACGCCCTTATGGAGTAGTTGGGGAAGACCTCCTGCTGGGATGTTCGTGTTCCTCAAGAATTTTGTGGTGTTGGAAATGGAAGCCGATGAAGAAGTTGGATTATCCTAGTGGAAGGCCATTCCTAGCCACAGGAAGGGTTCTCATTGATGTGGCACAAGGCAAGTTAATTTTGCGGCGTAGAGGAAGAGAAGGTATCATTTAACATATTTGATGCAATGAAATTTCCTAACAAAATCCCAATGCATGTGATGGTGGACGTGTTGGATCCCATAGTGGAAAGTGTTTTTGAGAACGAAACTTTGACTTCAAAAGTGGATGAGGAAATTTCTATTACCTCAAGTTTTGAAAACAAAAACAAGAAGTTAAAAATTTCGTAGGTTTTCTTGAGACCGACACTTCACTCTCATCATGTATCGAGCCACCAAGGACACCAGCGTGGATAGAAAAATCGAAAATGACCCAAATTAGAACTTCTGTAACTCCTCTCATTTACGATATGCTTTCTTGAAAAAATGACACTTTTCCCAAGGATCATGCTATAGGATAAAAGAAGAGGACAAGTTGCTTAAAGATTCTCAAAGAGCATAAATCAAAACTAGGTAGAAGATTTCTGATTTGAAGTGGTATTAGTCCTTTGTTTTGCATGCATAAAATTTTTGAGGATGGTTTTAAACCCGTGGATACAACCCCAAAGACGTTTAAATCCTACTATGAAGGAGGTTGTACACAAAGAAGTCCTCAAATTACTTTGGATGTCGGGAATTATCTATCCCATTTCTGATAGTTCTGCAAGTCCGCTTCAAGTAGTTCCCAAAAAGGTATGACGCGTGGTTGCAAACGAGAGGAATGAGTTAATTCCCACTAGGATCGTGGGACCGTGTGTGGAGAATGTGTATAGACTATAGAGCCGAATGAGTCTCACAAGAAAAATCACTTTCCTTTACCTTTTGGCGTGGACCAAATGCTTGAGAGGTTGGCTGGTCATGTTTATTATTGTTTTCTAGACGGATACTCGGTTATAATCAAATCGTTGTAGACCCTAAGGATCAAGAAAATCGTCACTTGTCCTTATGGGATCTTTGCATACCGAGAATGCCATTTGGCTTACGTAATGCACCAAAGAACTTTTCAACGCTCGTATGATGGCCATTTTTGATATGGTAGAAAAATTCATTGAAATTTTCATGGATGACTTCTCTCGTATTCGGTTCCACTTTTGAAAATTGTTTGGACAATTTAGCTTCAGGTGTTAAAACGATGTCAAGAAACCAATCTTGTTTAACCGGGAAAAATGTCATTTTATGGTTCAAGAAGGGATCATTTTGGGACACAAAGTTTCTTTTTAATGGTATAGAAGGACAGAGCGAAATCGACGTGATAGGAGAAACTTCCTCCTCCGCTAATGTGAAAGGAGTCACGTAGTTTTTAGGTCATGCCGGTTTCTACCGAAGGTTTATCCAAGATTTTTCAAAATTTCAAACCACCGTGTGACTTGTTGGTAAAAAGAAGTGACTTTTAATTTTGATGAAGTTTGCCCGAAAGCCTTTGAAACTTTGAAAAGAAAATTAACATCAGCTCCTATCATAACTGCTCCGATTGAGTTTACTTTTGAAATCACGTAGGATGCAAGTGATTATGCTATAGGAGCTTTCGTATTAGACAAAGAAAGGAAAATCAGAAGAGTCATATATTATGCTAAATAGTGCTTCGCTGCTCAAGTCAATTATTCAACAACAAAAGAATTGCTAGCCATAGTATTTGCTCTTAACAAATTTCGTCCTTATCTCATTGGGTCAAAAATTGTTGTATACACCGATCATGCGGGGCTTTTGAAATACCTTCTAACGAAACACGAGAGTAAACCAAGGCCGATTCTGGTTCTTCTCTTACAAGAGTTTGACATTGAAATAAAAGAAAAAGGAAGAGAGAACCCGATGGCGGATCACTTATCATCAAGGTTACCTCATGATGAAATAAGGTCATGGATGTTCCATATCCTGAAACATTCCTGCATGAAACCTTATTTGGTATCTCTCGATGCTCCGGTTCAAAGAATATTGCGAACTTTAAGGTGTTTAACTATATCCCCTGATTTGGTCTCACCAATAAAGGAAAACTATTTTCCGATGCAAAATACTATGTATGTGATGAGCCATTTCTTTTCAAATGGTATAGATGATGGACTCCTTAGGTGTACCCCCGAAGAAGAGGTTAGTTCGTTTTCGCACCGCCATACCTCTCCCAAAGGAGGCCATTTTAATGGGGAAAGAACAAATTTAAAAAGGTTTTGCAAAGTGGTTTGTATTGGCCGTCCATTTTTGGGAGATGCTAAAACTTTTGTGAAAACTCCGTGGACAAAGCAAAGGAGTGGAAACATTTCTAAAGAGATGAGGACCTTTGAATAATATTTTAGAGGTAGAGGTTTTCAATGTATGTGGGGATGGATTTCATGGACCATTTCCTCCCTCGTTCTCTCCCACACTTACATCCTAGTTGTTGTAGATTACGTGTCTAAATGGGTGGAATCCATTTCTACCCCAACTAATGATTCTAGGATTGTTGGATGCCTTTATCCACGTAAAACATTTTTTCCGTGTTCGAGTACTAGGTATTTTCATCACCGACATTAAGCCATTTTCAGAACAAATATTTGGAGAGAGTTCTTAAGAGACTCGGGGTGAAGCACAAAATTGCAACACCATATCACCTTCAAACCAAAGGGGCAAGTAGAGTTAGTTATCAGGAGATTAAGAAAATCCTAGAGAGTGACCGTGAATCTTTCCCGCAAGGATTGGTCAAAACGATTAAACGATGCTCTTCGGGGCATGTAGTCAAAGATACAAAACTCCCATCAAGCATGACACCATTCCAGTTGGTTTATGGAAAGGCATGCCACTTGCCCGTTGAGCAAGAACACAGGGCATATTAAGCCTTAAAGCATCTAAACTCTGATCTTCACCAAGCTGTTAGTGAGAAAAGACTTTATCACTCCATGAATCGAGGAATCGAGTCCAAGTACAACAGAATGCCAAAATCTACAAAGAAAGAACAAAATTATGGTCTGATCGTAAGCTATAGAGTTCTATCGGACAACTAGTTTTGCTTTATAATTCTAGGTCAAGTTGTTTCCCGGAAAACTCAAGTCTCGTTGGTCCAAATTGCTTTGAAAGAAGTGTTTCTCGGTGCTATCACTCTAGAAGACTTCGATAAGTCTAGGGAATTTAAGGTGAATTGCCAAAGGGTAAAAACCCTACCCGGTGGAAATGTTGGAGAAGGATAGGTTTCCATTGTTCTTCAAAGAGACCCTTCTCCTTGATAGATTACATGTCAAGCTAATGAGAAGAAGTCATTGACTGAGGCAACCCATGTGATCAAGAAAAGCTTTTGTTAGTCTTTTTTATTGTTAATACATTTGTTGTTCTTAAAGACCAGGTTTAATCGCATACTTGTCAATAATAGAAAATAAAAATTGAAGTTAGATAGAAATTCAAATATATGATACAATATAGTAAATTTTGATCTTTGCTGTTAATAGACATACCATAGAATAAATAGGTGAATATTACAACTGTTGTTGAATTCGAGTAAATAGTAAATAGTAAAAATCACTGAGTAAATAGTAAATAGTAAAATGAATCCTCATCAGGAATATTCTCAGGAATATCCCCGTGGGAATATTTTGTGGAATATCGCGGGAAATCATCCTCGAATATTCTGCGGGAATATCCCGTGGAAATATTCCCTGCGGAATATTCTATATTCTCGTAGAATATTCTCAGAAGAATAAGACTGGGAATTCTATAAATAGGCCTAGGATTTCTCAGATGAGAAAACAAACCAAAGAACATTTCTATATTCTCTCAAACTCTCTCTTAGGGAAGAAATATCTCTAAAAGAGGAGCAAGTAAGTAGAGGAAGAGTATGTAGAGGAAGCCGGGAGAAACCCGTAAGGGAGCCGTCCTTATCCTACTCTTCTATTCTTTGTTTTGTTGTTACTTTCATTATATTTTTTAGTTTTTCTGATACTAAGGTGCTAAGATAATTTTAGTATGCTCGTGGTCGGGCTTTGTCCGATCTTCCACATCAACGTAATTATTCTTGTTACGAGGAAAAGTGTGGTACCGTTTTATTGGTTCTCGATGTTATTTTGATAATTTTCGTGTTTCTTTGCTTCTTGGTTTCTTGATTTATCGTGTTTATTGGTGTTTTTTGGTGTTGATTTCATATCGAAATATGTCCGGTTTTGAGTCGATATGAATAAGTGGTGACATGCATGGTTGCATGAAATTGGTGATGGACTTGAATTGCTTAATGACCAATTTGAAATGCCTAAGGAGAGCAATATTCTAAGATTGCTTGGTGAACGGGCAATGCTTAGAAGGTTTTGAAATGAATATGACCTAGTAAAGAGGTCAAGATTTGAGATGTGATAAAGGTCATTATACAATTCAAGGTCCTAGGAAGATGTTGCATGATGACGGATAAGAGTAGACCAAGTCCGTAAGTTACTGATTCCCGTCCTGTGGTGAGTGGAATACCGTGACTGTAGGGGTTCTCTTTGGGGAAATTGCCCCGCTCATGATGATCACATGTCATGGGGGAGGTCCCGCCGACATCGAGGAACTCGACAATTACGGAGTGTCTACCACCGTGGGTCCTTGAGGATGTGAGGACCAGATGCCCCAGGCTATTTTCATGGATGGCGCCACATTGCATGTCGAGTAAATAGGGAAAGTACATCGGAGGATACATGCATCATATAGGAATAAGAGCATGCAAATGATTATGTGTTTTGATTGAATACATGATTATCGTGGATAAATTACTAATATCTGCTTTTTATGGTTGATTGCGGTTTTATTTTGTGAATCAATTAATGGTTCGACACAAAAGCCTTTATATCACAAATTACTATTTTTAAAGAAATTGAAGAATATTAAAGAATATTGGTTTTATGAATATTTTTCC
>JALJEV010001040.1:0-41749 GCA_026586105.1 Hylodesmum podocarpum
ATAATCTAGCACTACTTGAGATGCTACTACCCGAGCTGCCGGTGGACGAGCTGCACCTGTCGGAGATACTCGCCGTGAGCGGGCACTCTGAGTTGTTGTCGGGGGATACTACCCTACGTAAACTACTACCGCAGTAGTACTCATCGAAGATTCTATCGTTCGAGCAGCCGCTAAACGAGCCGCACCGTCTGGATATACCGCTTTGAGCGGGCACACGTCCGGATTTGTCATCGTCGGGATGCTACCCCTACGTAAACTACTACCGGCAGTAGTACTACCGAATATGCATCGTTCGAGCCGCCGGATTGAGCTGCACTGTTGAGATACCCGTTGGAGCGGGCACTATTGGAGCTGTCGCAGTCGGGAATGCTACCCCTACACACACTACTACTGCAGTTAGTACTACTGAAGATGCTACACGCCCGAGAATGCGGTGGGCTAGCCACTTCGTTTGAGATATTGCTGGAGAGGGCAATGCCTGAGCTGTCCTTGTCGGGGATGCTACCCCTACAGAAACTAGTACTACAGGAAGTAGTACTGAATGGGCTATTATTCAAGCTGCACCTGTCAAAGATACCGCTGCCGGAGCAAGCACTGCCGGAGCTGTCGCTGTCGGGGATGCTACCCCTACAAACAATACTACTGCAGGTAGTACTATTGAAGATGCTACTGTTCGAGCTTCCGCTGGACGAGCTGCACCTGTCGGAGATACCGTTGCTGGAGCGGGCACTGCCGGAGCTGTCGCTGTCGGGGATACTACCCATACAGACACTACTACGCGCAGTACTCTTCGAAGATTCTCCGTTCGAGCAACCGCTAGACGAGCCTGCACCGTTTGATATACCGATTCTTTGGAGCGCACGATCGGATTTGTCCTTTATGAATGCTACCCCTACGAAACTACTACCGCAGGTAGTACTACTGAAGATGCTATCGTTCGAGATCCCGCCGACGAGCCGCAATCGCTCGGATATACCGTTCTTTGGGAGCGGATCGGATTTGTCGTTGTCGGGGATGCTACCCTTACAGAAACTACTACTACAGGTAGTACTACTGAAGATGCTACTGTTCGAGCTGCCGCTGGACGAGCTGCACCTATCGGAGATACCGCTGCTAGTGTGGGAACTGTCGTAGCTATCCCTACTGGGGATGCTACCCCTACAAAAACTACTACTGCAGGTAGTACTACTTGAGATGCTACTACCCGAGCTGCCGGTGGACAAGTTGCACCTGCCGGAGATGCCGCTGCTGGAGTGGGAGCTGTCGTAGCTATCCCTTCCGGGGATGCTACCCCTACAGAAACTACTACTGCAGGTAGTACTACAGAAGATGCTAATGTTCGAGATCCCGCTGGAAGAGCTGCACCTGGAAGAGATACCGCGGAGCGAATGATCGCGAGTGTCGCTATATGGGATGCTATCCCTACAGAAACTACTACTAGAGGTAGTACCACTGCTGGAGCGGGAATTGTCGGAGCTGTCTCTGTCGGGGATGCTACCTCCACAGAAACTACTACTACAGGTAGTACTACTGAAGATGCTACTGTTCGAGCTGCCGCAGGACGAGCTGCACCTGTCGGAGATACCGCTGCTAGTGTGGGAACTGTCGTAGCTATCCCTACTGGGATGCTACCCCTACAAAAACTACTACTGCAGGTAGTACTACTTGAGATGCTACTACCCGAGCTGCTGGTGGACAAGTTGCACCGCCGAGAGATACGGCTATTTGGAGTGGGAGCTGTCGTAGCTATCCCTACCGGGGATGCTACCCCTACAGAAACTACTACTGCAGGTAGTACTACAGAAGATGCTAATGTTCGAGATGCCGCTGGAAGAGCTGCACCTGTCGGAGATACCGCTGCTGGAGCGGGTACTGCCGGAGCTGTCGCTATATGGGATGCTAACCCTACAGAAACTACTACTACAGGTAGTACTACTGAAGATACTACTGTTCGAGCTGCCACTTGACGAGCTCCACCTGTCGGAGATACCGTTGCTGGAAAGGGAACTGTTGTAGCTATCCCTACTGGGGATGCTACCCCTACAGATACTACTACTACAGGTAGTACTACTTGAGATGCTATCGCTCTCCACTGCCGGTGGACTAGCCGCACTGTTTCGGAGATACCGCCGTTGAGCGGCACTATTGAGCTGTCCACCGGGAATGCTACCCCTACACACACTACTACTGCAGCGCTAGTACTCATCAAGATGCTACCGCCTCGAGCCGCGTTGGGCTAGCCGCATCTATCGGAGATACTGGAGAGGCAATGCCTCGAGTTGTCCTCTCGGGATGCTACCCCTACAAACTATTACTACGGGTAGTACTACATCGAACGGGCTACTTCGTTTCGAGCCGCACTCGTCAAAGATACCGCCGCCGAGCGGGCTTTGCGGAAATGCCGGCTGTTCGGGGATGCTACCCTACGCGACACTACTACTTTCGCAAGTAAGACTTCATCAAGATGCTACTGTTCGAGCTTCCGCTGGACGAGCTGCACCTGTTGAAGATACCGTTGATAGAGCGGGCACTGCCGAAGCTGTCGCTGTCGGGGATACTACCCATACAGACACTACTACTGCAGGTAGTACTATTGAAGATTCTACTGTTCGAGCAGCCGCTAGACAGCCGCAGACCGTCGGATATACCGTTCTTTGAGAGGCGGGCACGATTTCGGATTTGTCACTGTCGGGGATGCTACCCCTACAGAAACTACTACTGCAGGTAGTACTACTGAAGATGCTACTGTTCGAGCGCTGGCTGACGAGCCGCAATCGTTCGATATATTGGAGCGTGCACGGTCGGATTTGTCGTTGTCGGGGATGCTACCCCTACAGAAACTACTACTACAAGTAGTACTATTTGAGATGCTACTGTTCGAGCTGCACCTGTCGGAGATACCGCTGCTAGTATGGGAATTGTCGTAGCTATCCCTACTGGGGATGCTACCCCTACAAAAACTACTACTGCAGGTAGTACTACTTGAGATGCTACTACCCGAGCTGCCGGTGGACAAGCTGCACCGCCGAGATACCGCCGTGGAGTGGGAGTCGTCGTAGCTATCCTACGGGGGATGCTACCCCACAGCACTACTATCGCAGTAGTACTACAGAAGATGATAATGTTCGAGATGCCGTTGGAAGAGCTGCACTTTTGTCGGAGATACCGTGGCCGGAATGGTGCATCACGGAGTCGTCGCTATATGGGATGCTACCCCTATAGATACTACTACTACAGGTAGTACTACTTGAGATGCTACTGCTCCAGTTGTCGGTGGACTAGCTGCACCTGTCGGAGATACCGCTGTTGGAGCGGGCACTATTGGAGCTGTCGCAGTCGTGAATGCTACCCCTACACACACTACTACTGCAGTTAGTACTACTGAAGATGCTACTGCCCGAGCCGCACTGGCTAGTCGCATCCGTTGAGATACCGCCGCCGGGAGAGGGCAATGCTCGAGCTGTCCTCGTTCTGGGGATGCTACCCTTACAGAAACTACTACTACAGGTAGTACTACTGAATGGGCTACTGTTCGAGCTGCACTTGTCAAAGATACCGCTGCCGGAGCGGGCACCGCGAGGAGTTGTCGGCTGCTTCAGGGATGCTACCCCTACGCGTACACTACTACCGCAGTAGTACTACCGAAGATGCTCTTCGTTCGAAGCCCGCTCGGACGAGCTGCACTGTCGGAGATACCGCTGCTGGAGCGGGCACTCCCGGAGCTGTCGGTGTCGGGGATACTACCCCTATAGAAACTACTACTGCAGGTAGTACTACTGAAGATGCTACTGTTCGAGCTTCCGCTGGACGAGCTGCACTTGTCGGAGATACCGTTGTCGGAGCGGCACTCGCTTGGCTGTCATTCGGGGATACTACCCATACGTACACTACTATCCGCAGGTAGTACTGATCAAGATTCTACCGCTCGAGTACTCGCTAGACGAGCCTGCACCCAGTCGGATATACCTTTGTTCGGAGCGGGCACGGCGGATTTGTCACCATGGGGATGCTACCCCTACAAACTACTACCGCAGTAGTACATCTGAAGATGCTATCGTTCGAGCCGCCTGGACGGACGATTTGCAAATCGTCGGATATACATTTCGCCGAGCGTGCACAATCGGATTTGTCGTTGTCGGGGATGCTACCCATACAGAAACTACTACTACAGGTAGTACTATTTAAGATGCTACTGTTCGAGCTGCCGCTGGATGAGCTGCACCTGTCGGAGATACCGCTGCTAGTGTGGGAACTGTCGTAGCTATCCCTACTGGGGATGCTACCTCTACAAAAACTACTACTGCAGGTAGTACTACTTGAGATGCTACTACCCGAGCTGCCGGTGGACAAGTTGCACCTGCCGGAGATACCGCTGCTGGAGTGGGAGCTATCGTAGCTATCCCTATCGGGGATGCTACCCCTACAGAAACTACTACTACAGGTAGTACTACCAAGATGCTCTCGCTCGAGCCGCTCGGACGAGCCGCACGTCGGAGATACCGCTGCTAGTGTGGGAACTGTCGTAGCTATCCCTTGGGGATGCTACCCCTACAAAAACTACTACTGCAGGTAGTACTACTTGAGATGCTACTACCCGAGCTGCCGGTGGACAAGTTGCACCTGCCGGAGATACCGCTGCTGGAGTGGGAGCTGTCGTAGCTATCCCTACCGGGGATGCTACCCCTACAGAAACTACTACTGCAGGTAGTACTACAGAAGATGATAATGTTCGAGATGCCGCTGGAGGAGTTGCACCTGTCAGAGATACCGCTGCTGGAGCGGGTACTGCCGGAGCTGTCGCTATATGGGATGCTACCCCTACAGATTCTACTACTACAGGTAGTACTACTTCATATGCTACTGCTCGAGCTGTCGGTGAATTAGCTGCACCATGGAGATACCGTTGGAGCGGGCACTATTGAGTCGTCGTTTTATCGGGAATGCTACCCCTACACACACTACTACTGCAGTTAGTACTACTGAAGATGCTACTGCCCGAGCTGCCAGTGGGCTAGCTGCATCTGTCGGAGATACCGCTGCTCTGGAGAGGGCAATGCTTTGTCCTCGTTTGGATGCTACCCCTACAGTAAACTACTACTACGGGTAGTACTGCGAATGGGCTACCGGTTTCGAGCGCACTGTCCGAAGATACGGCACCGGATGTGCGATCGCTGCTGAATTTGTCATTTCGTCGGGATGCTACCCGACGGACACCGCTTTACTTGCGGTAATTATCTGAAGATGCTCTTGTTCGAGCTCACTGATCTAGCCGCACTGTCGGAGATACCGTTCTTGGCGGGCCACCGGTCGCTGCCGTTGTCGGTGATACTACCCATACGTAGACACTACAAGCAGTAGTACTCTTCAAGATTCTACTTGTTTTGAAGCAGTAGCTAGGCAATTTGCACACAGCAGGATATACCAGATTCGAGCGCGCAGATCGGATTTGTCACTCAGGATGCTACCCCTACGGACACTACTACCGCGGGTAGTACTCATCAAGATGCTTCGCTCGCATTTGGACGAGCTGAATCGTATCGGATATAACGTTCTTTGGAGCAGCACGGTCGGATTTGTCGTTGTCTGGGGATGCTACCCCTGAAACTACTACTACGGGTAGTACTATTTAAGATGCTATTGTTCGAGCGCACTCCGGAGATACCGCTAGTATGGGAACTGTCGTAGCTATCCCTACTGGGGATGCTACCCCTACAAAAACTACTACTGCAGGTAGTACTACTTGAGATGCTACTACCCGAGCTGCCGGTGGACAAGTTGCACCTGCCGGAGATACCGCTGCTGGAGTGGGAGCTATCGTAGCTATCCCTGCCGGGGATGCTACCCCTACAGAAACTACTACTGCAGGTAGTACTACAGAAGATGATAATGTTCGAGATGCCGCTGGAAGAGCTGCACCTGTCGGAGATACCGCTGCTGGAGCGGGTACTGCCGGAGCTGTCGCTATATGGGATGCTACCCCTACAGATACTACTACTACAGGTAGTACTACTTCATATGCTACTGCTCGAGCTGTCGGTGAATTAGCTGCACCTGTCGGAGATACCGCTGTTGGAGCGGGCACTATTGGAGCTGTCGCAGTCGGGAATGCTACCCCTACACACACTACTACCGCAGCTTAGTACACCAAGATGCCACGCCCGAAGCCGATGGGCTAGCTACATCTGTCGGAGATACCGCTGCTGGAGAGGGCAATGCCTGAGCTGTCCCTGTCGGGGATGCTACCCCTACAGAAACTACTACTATAGGTAGTACTACTGAATGGGCTACTGTTCGAGCTGCACCTGTCGAAGATACCGCTGCCGGAGCAGGCACTGCCGGAGCTGTCGCTGTCGGGGATGCTACCCCTACGTACACCACCTACCGCAGTAGTACTACCGAAGATGCTACTTCGTTCGAGCTTCCGCCGACGAGCTACACCGTCGGAGATACCGCCGCTGGAGCGGGCACTCCTAGGAGTCGTCGGTGTCGGGGAAACTACCCCTATAAACTACTACCGCAGTAGTATTTCATCAAGATGCTATCGTTCGAGCTCCACGGACGAGCCGCACCAATCGGAGATACCGTTGTCGAAGGCACCGCCGAAGCCGCCGTTGTCGGTGATACTACCCATACGTACACTACTACACGCAGCCGGGTAGTACTGCGAAGATTCTATCGTTCGGAGCCGCTGGGACGAGCCGCACTCGTCGGATATACCGTTGCTGGAGCGGGCACGGTCGGATTTGTCACTGTCGGGGATGCTACCCCTACAGAAACTACTACCGGCAGTAGTACTACCGAAGATGCTCTCGTTCGAGCCGCCGGATTCGGACGAGCCGCAACCGTCGGATATAACGTCTTTGGAGCGAGGCACAGTCGGATTTGTCGTTGTCGGGGATGCTACCCCTACAGAAACTACTACTACAGGTAGTACTATTTAAGATGCTACTGTTCGAGCTGCACCTGTCGGAGATACCGCTGCTAGTATGGGAACTGTCGTAGCTATCCCTACTGGGGATGCTACCCCTACAAAAACTACTACTGCAGGTAGTACTACTTGAGATGCTACTACCCGAGCTGCCGGTGGACAAGTTGCACCACGGAGATACCTTGGAGTGGGAGCTATCGTATTTTATCCGCTCAGGGATGCTACCCTACGAAACTACTACCGCAGTAGTACTACGTAAGATGATAATGTTCGAGATGCCGCCGGAAGAACCGCACTCGCCGGAGATACCGCCGCTGGAGCGGCATCGCCGAGTCGTCGCTATACGGGATGCTACCCCTACAGATACTACTACTACGTAAGTATTACTTCATATGCTACTGCTCGAGCTGTCGGTGAATTAGCTGCACCTGTCGCAGATACCGCTGTTGGAGCGGGCACTATTGGAGCTGTCGCAGTCGGGAATGCTACCCCTACACACACTACTACTGCAGTTAGTACTACTGAAGATGCTACTGCCCGAGCTGCCAGTGGGCTAGCTGCATCTGTCGGAGATACCGCTTCTGGAGAGGGCAATGCCTGAGCTGTCCCTGTCAGGGATGCTACCCGTACAGAAACTATTACTACAGGTAGTACTACTGAATGGGCTACGTTCAGTCAACTGTCGAAGATACCATTGCCGGAGCAGCACTCGGCCGAGTTGTCGTTGTCGGGGATGCTACCCTACGGACACTACTCATCGGGCAGTAGTACTCAAGATGCTATCGTTCGAGCTTCCGCTGACGAGCTACACTGTTTCGGAGATACGGCATTATTTGGAGCGGGCACTCCCGGAGGTGTCGGTGTCGGCGATACTACCCCTATAGAAACTACTACTGCAGGTAGTACTACTGAAGATGCTACTGTTCGAGCTTCCATTTGACGCAGCCGCACTGTCGGAGATACCGTTCTTTGGAGCATCGTCAATCGAAGCCGCCATTGTCGGTGATACTACCCATACGGACACTACTACCGCGGGTAGTACTGCGAAAGATTCACGTTCGAGCGGCCGCGACGCAGCCGCACTGTCGGATATACCGTTGCTGGAGCGGGCACAGTCGGATTTGTCACTGTCGGGGATGCTACCCCTACAGAAACTACTACTGCAGGTAGTACTACTGAAGATGCTACTGTTCGAGCTGCCGCTGGACGAGCTGCAACTGTCGGATATAACGCTGCTGGAGCAGGCACAGTCGGATTTGTCGTTGTCGGGGATGCTACCCCTACAGAAACTACTACTACAGGTAGTACTATTTAAGATGCTACTGTTCGAGCTGCACCTGTCGGAGATACCGCTGCTAGTATGGGAACTGTCGTAGCTATCCCTACTGGGGATGCTACCCCTACAAAAACTACTACTGCAGGTAGTACTACTTGAGATGCTACTACCCGAGCTGCCGGTGGACAAGTTGCACCTGCCGGAGATACCGCTGCTGGAGTGGGAGCTGTCGTAGCTATCCCTACCGGGGATGCTACCCCTACAGAAACTACTACTGCAGGTAGTACTACAGAAGATGATAATGTTCGAGATGCCGCTGGAAGAGCTGCACCTGTCGGAGATACCGCTGCTGGAGCGGGTACTGCCGGAGCTGTCGCTATATGGGATGCTACCCCTACGGATACTACTACTACAGGTAGTACTACTTCATATGCTTCTCGAGCCATTTGTCTAAGTGAATTAGCCGCACTGTCTGGAGATACCGCTGTTGGAGCGGGCACTATTGGAGCTGTCGCAGTCGGGAATGCTACCCCTACACACACTACTACTGCAGTTAGTACTACTGAAGATGCTACTGCCCGAGCTGCCAGTGGGCTAGCTGCATCTGTCGGAGATACCGCTGCTGGAGAGGGCAATGCCCGAGTTGTCCTCGTCTGGGGGATGCTACCCTACGTAAACTACTACGTAGTACCACACGAATGGGCCTCGTTCGAGCCGCACCCGTCGAAGATACCGCCGCCGAAGCCCAGCGACCGCCGAGTTTGTCGTCGGGATGCTACCCCCGACGGACACCGCTACCGTGGTAGTACTACCGAAGATGCTACTATTCGAGCTTCGCTGGACGAGCTACACACGTCTGAGATACATTCTTGGAGCGGCACTCCCGAGCCGTTGTCGGTGTCTGGGAAACTAACCCTATGACACTACTATCGCAGGTAGGTACTACCGAAGATGCTACATCGTTCGAGCTTCCGCCGGACGAGCCGCACTCGCTTGAGATACCGTGGCTTTGAGCGGGCACCGCCGAAGCTGCCATTGCCGGTGATACTACCCATACAGACACTACTACCGCGGGTAGTATTTTCTCGCGAGATTCTACCGTTTCGGAGCTTCCGGGCGACGAGCCGCACTCGTTTGGATATACCGTTGTCGGAGCTGGCGTAAATCCGGATTTGTCACCGTCGGGATGCTACCCCTACGAAACTACTTTGCAGGTAGTACTACCCGAAGATGCTATCGTTCGAGCCGCCGGATTGACGAGTTGCAATCGTTTCGGATATAACGCCGGAGCAGCACGGTCGGATTTGTCGTTGTCGGGATCTACCCCGCAGTAAACTACTTACTACGAGGTAGTACTATTTAAGATGCTACTGTTCGAGCTGCACCTGTCGGAGATACCGCTGCTAGTATGGGAACTGTCGTAGCTATCCCTACTGGGGATGCTACCCCTACAAAAACTACTACTGCAGGTAGTACTACTTGAGATGCTACTTACCCGAGCCTTAGGTGGACAAGTTGCACCTGCCGGAGATACCGCTGCTGGAGTGGGAGCTATCGTAGCTATCCCTGCCGGGGATGCTACCCCTACAGAAACTACTACTGCAGGTAGTACTACAGAAGATGATAATGTTCGAGATGCCGCTGGAAGAGCTGCACCTGTCGGAGATACCGCTGCTGGAGCGGGTACTGCCGGAGCTGTCGCTATATGGGATGCTACCCCTACAGATACTACTACTACAGGTAGTACTACTTCATATGCTACTGCTCGAGCTGTCGGTGAATTAGCTGCACCTGTCGGAGATACCGCTGTTGGAGCGGGCACTATTGGAGCTGTCGCAGTCGGGAATGCTACCCCTACACACACTACTACTGCAGTTAGTACTACTGAAGATGCTACTGCCCGAGCTGCCAGTGGGCTAGCTGCATCTGTCGGAGATACCGCTTCTTGAGAGGGCAATGCCTGAGCTGTCCCTGTCAGGGATGCTACCCGTACAGAAACTATTACTACAGGTAGTACTACTGAATGGGCTACTGTTCGAGCTGCACCTGTCAAAGATACCGCTGCCGGAGCAGGCACTGCCGGAGCTGTCGCTGTCGGGGATGCTACCCCTACAGACACTACTACTGCAGGTAGTACTACTGAAGATGCTACTGTTCGAGCTTCCGCTGGACGAGCTACACCTGTCGGAGATACCGCTGCTGGAGCGGGCACTCCCGGAGCTGTCGGTGTCGGGGATACTACCCCTATAGAAACTACTACTGCAGGTAGTACTACTGAAGATGCTACTGTTCGAGCTTCCGCTGGACGAGCTGCACCTGTCGGAGATACCGTTGCTGGAGCGGGCACTGCCGAAGCTGTCGCTGTCGGTGATACTACCCATACAGACACTACCGCCGCAGTAGTGCTACTCGAAGATTCTTGTTCGAGCGCGCTAGACAGACTGGTCGGATATACCGTTCTTTCGAGCGGGCACGGTCGGATTTGTCTTTGTCGGGGATGCTACCCCTACGAAACTACTACCGCAGTAGTACTGCGAAGATGCTCTTGTTCGAGCCGCATTGGACTAGTTGGCCCAATGAATCGGATATACCGCTGCTGGAGCAGGCACAGTCGGATTTGTCGTTGTCGGGGATGCTACCCCTACAGAAACTACTACTACAGGTAGTACTATTTAAGATGCTACTGTTCGAGCTGCACCTGTCGGAGATACCGCTGCTAGTGTGGGAACTGTCGTAGCTATCCCTACTGGGGATGCTACCCCTACAAAAACTACTACTGCAGGTAGCACTACTTGAGATGCTACTACCCGAGCTGCCGGTGGACAAGTTGCACCTGCCGGAGATACCGCTGCTGGAGTGGGAGCTGTCGTAGCTATCCCTGCCGGGGATGCTACCCCTACAGAAACTACTAGTGCAGGTAGTACTACAGAAGATGATAATGTTCGAGATGCCGCTGGTAGAGCTGCACCTGTCGGAGATACCGCTGCTGGAGCGGGTATCACGAGCGTCGCTATATGGGATGCTACCCTACGGATACTACTACTACAGTAAGTACTACTTCATATGCTACCGCCGAATCGGTGAATTAGCCGCACCTGTCGCAGATACCGCTGTTGGAGCGGGCACTATTGGAGCTGTCGCAGTCGGGAATGCTACTCCTACACACACTACTACTGTAGTTAGTACTACTGAAGATGCTCACGCCGAGCCGCCGATGGGCTAGCCGCATCCGTCTGGAGATACCGCTTCGTTCGGAGGCAATGCTCGTTGTCCCTTTCGGGGATGCTACCCGTACAAACTATTACTACGGGTAGTACCACCGAATGGGCTCTTGTTCGAGCCGCACTGTCAAAGATACCACTGCCGAGAGCGAACAGCTGCCGGAGCTGTTTGTCGGGGATGCTACCCCTACGGACACTACTACGCGGTAGTACTACAGAAGATGCTACTGTTCGAGCTGCCGCTGGACGAGCTACACCTGTCGGAGATACCGCTGCTGGAGCGGGCACTCCCGGAGCTGTCGGTGTCGGGGATACTACCCCTATAGAAACTACTACCGCAGTAACACTCATCAAGATGCTCGTTCGAGCTTCCGCTGGACGACCGTCGGAGATACCGTTTCGAGCGGGCAACTGCGAAGTCGTCGTCGGTGGATACTACCCATACAGACACTACTGGCGTGCAGTAGTACTATCAAGATTCTATCGTTCGAGGTACCGCTAGACGAAATTTGCGACGTCGGATATACCGTTTTTGGAGCGAGCACGGTCGGATTTGTCACCGTCGGGATGCTACCCCTACGTAAAACTACTACCGCAGTAGTACTACCGAAGATGCTATCGTTCGCCGGCACTGACGAGCCGCAATCGGCTGGTCGGATATACCATTTCTTTGGAGCAACTGATCGGATTTGTCGTTGTCGGGGATGCTACCCCTACAGAAACTACTACTACAGGTAGTACTATTTAAGATGCTCGTTCGAGTCGCACCGTCGGAGATACCGCTGCTAGTGTGGGAACTGTCGTAGCTATCCCTACTGGGGATGCTACCCCTACAAAAACTACTACTGCAGGTAGCACTACTTGAGATGCTACTACCCGAGCTGCCGGTGGACAAGTTGCACCTGCCGGAGATACCGCCACCGTGGAGTGGGAGCCGTCAGTAGCTATCCTGCCGGGATGCTACCCCTACGAAACTACTACCGCAGTAGTACTACGTAAGATGATAATGTTCGAGATGCCGCCTGGAAGAGCCGCACTGTCGGAGATACGCGCCGAGCGGCATCGCCGAGAGTGTCGCTATATGGGATGCTACCCCTACAGATACTACTACTACAGGTAGTACTACTTCATATGCTACTGCTCGAGCTGTCGGTGAATTAGCTGCACCTGTCGGAGATACCGCTGTTGGAGCGGGCACTATTGAGCTAGCACGATCGGGAATGCTACCCCTGCATACTTCTTCTTTGCGGTTAGTGCTTCTTGAAGATGCTCTTTGCCATTTGCGATTGGGCTAAGTTGCATGTCCAGATACGACACCTTGAGAGGGCAATGCAGTTTGTCCTAATCGGGGATGCTACGTACGAAACTATTACTACGGGTGGTACTCTTTGAATGGAGCTCTTGTTATTGTACTGTCGGAAGATGCGTGCCGGACGAGCCTTTGCCGGGTTTGTCGTTGTGGGGATGCTACCTACGGACACTACTGCGGGTAGTACTGCGAGAGATGCTCTTGTTCGACTTCATTTGGATGTTTGCACTGTCGGAATGCGTTCTTTGGAGCGAACTATACCATTTATCAGTATCGGTGATACTACCACATCCTGATTCTCTGCTTTATGAGTGAAATGCTAGCAGAAGATCTCTTTATTCGGCGGCCGCTAGACGAGGCTGCACATCGGATAGTCTCCGTTCTTTGGAGCGGCACGGTCGGATTTGTCACTTTGTCGGGGATGCTACCCCTACGTAAACTACTACCGCAGTAGTACTCATCGAAGATGCTATTTGTTCGAGCCGCTGGACGATCCAGCCGAATCGTATCGGATATACCGCCTTTGAGCAGTAGCACGATCGGATTTGTCGTTGTCGGGGATGCTACCCCTACAGAAACTACTACTACAGGTAGTACTATTTAAGATGCTACTGTTCGAGCCGCACTGGTTTGTCGGAGATACCGCCGCTAGTGTGGGAACCGTCGTAGCTATCCCACCGGGATGCTACCCCTACAAAAACTACTACGTAAGGTAGCACTACTTGAGATGCTACTACCCGAGCCCGGTGGACAAGTTGCACCAGGAGATACCGCCTATTTGAGTGGAGCGTCGTAGCTATCCCCGGGGATGCTACCCCTACGTAAACTACTAGTGCGAGTAGTACTACGAGAAGATGATAATGTTCGAGATGCCGCATTGGAAGAGCCGCACCGTTTCGGGAGATACCGCGCTGGAGCGGTATCGCCGAGTCGCTATATGGGATGCTACCCCTACAGATACTACTACTACAGGTAGTACTACTTCATATGCTACTGCTCGAGCTGTCGGTGAATTAGCTGCACCTGTCGGAGATACCGCTGTTGGAGCGGGCACTATTGGAGCTGTCGCAGTCGGGAATGCTACTCCTACACACACTACTACTGCAGTTAGTACTACTGAAGATGCTACTGCCCGAGCTGCCAGTGGGCTAGCTGCATCTGTCGGAGATACCGCTTCTGTAGAGGGCAATGCCCGAGCCGTCCCCGCGGGATGCTACCCGCACGAAACTATTACTACGGTAGTACCACCGAACGGGCTATCGTTCGAGCCGCACTGCCAAAGATACCGCCGGAGGCAGTAATCGCCGGAGCTGTCGCTGTCGGGGATGCTACCCCTACAGACACTACTACTGCAGGTAGTACTACTGAAGATGCTACTGTTCGAGCTTCCGCTGGACGAGCTACACCTGTCGGAGATACCGCTGCTGGAGCGGGCACTCCCGGAGCTGTCGGTGTCGGGGATACTACCCCTATAGAAACTACTACTGCAGGTAACACTACTGAAGATGCTACTGTTCGAGCTTCCGCTGGACGAGCTGCACCTGTCGGAGATACCGTTGCTGGAGCGGGCACTGCCGAAGCTGTCGCTGTCGGTGATACTACCCATACAGACACTACTACTGCAGGTAGTACTACTGAAGATTCTACTGTTCGAAAGCGTGTACCGCTGGGACGAGCCGTCCGATTGATATACCTTGCTCGGAGCGGGCACTGTCGGATTTGTCACCGTGTCGGGGATGCTACCCCTACGTAAACTACTACTGCGGTAGTACTGAAGATGCCATCGTTCGAGCCGCCGCCTGACGAGCCGCAACCGTCGTATATACCGCCTTGGAGCGAGCACGGTCGGATTTGTCGTTGTCTGGGGATGCTACCCCTACGTAAACTACTACTACGGTGAGTACTATTTAAGATGCTATCGTTTCGAGCTGCACCGTTTCGGAGATACCGCTTCTAGTATGGGAACTGTCGTAGCTATCCCTACTTGGGATGCTACCCCTACAAAAACTACTACTGCAGGTAGCACTACTTGAGATGCTACTACCCGAGCTGCTGGTGGACAAGTTGCACACGGGGAGATACCGTTGGAGTGGGAGTCGTCGTAGCTATCCCCGCTGGGGATGCTACCCCTACGAAACCACTACCGCAGTAGTACTACGTAAGATGATAATGTTCGAGATGCCGCCGGGAAGAGCCGCACGTCGATACCGCCGCCGGAGCTGCATCGCACGAGTCGTCGCTATATGGGATGCTACCCCTACAGATACTACTACTACAGGTAGTACTACTTCATATGCTACTACTCGAGCTGTCGGTGAATTAGCTGCACCTGTCGGAGATACCGCTGTTGGAGCAGGCACTATTGGAGCTGTCGCAGTCGGGAATGCTACCCCTACACACACTACTACCGCATGGTACTCATCAAGGCACGCTCTCGAGCCGCCAAAGTGGGCTAGCCGCATCCGTTTGAGATACCGCTTCTCGAGAGGGCAATGTTCCCTCGAGCGGTTCCCTGGGGCCGTGGGGATGCTACCCGCATTTAAACTATTACTACGTAAGACACCGAACGGGCTATCGCTCGAGCTGCACCTGCCAAAGATACCGCCGCCGAGCATCAGTGAGACCGCCGGCCGTCGGGGATGCTACCCCTACGTATTACACTACTACCGGCAGTAGTACTCATCAAGATGCGATACCGCTCGAAGCCGGACGACGAGCTACACTGGCGGAGATACCGTCGCCGAGCTGGCACTCCTCGAGTCGCTCTGCATCGGGATACTACCCCTATAGAAACTACTACTGCGTAGTACTACCAAGATGCCATCGCTCGAAGCCCGCTGGATCTAGCCGCACTGCCGAGATGTCGCTTGTCGGAATGCAGACCGCGAAGCCGTCGCCGGCGGGTGATACTACTCCATACGTACACTACTACCGCAAGTAGTACTATCGAAGATTCTATCTTTCGGGCTTGGCGACGAGCCGCACTCGTCGGATATACCGGAGCGGGGCTACGCCGGATTTGTAATCCCTCAGGGGATGCTACCCCTACGTAAACTACTACCGCAGTAGTACTTCATCAAGATGCTAATGTTCGAGCCGCGTGGACGAGCAATGAATCGTGGTTATAACGCTCGTCGATGCTACGGGGCGGATTTGTCGTTGTCGGGGATGCTTACCCCTACGTAAACTACTACTACAGTAGTACTATTTAAGATGCTACTCGGCGTTGAGCCGCACCGTCGAGATATACCGTTCTTAGTATGGGAACCGTCGTAGTTATCCCTACCGGGGATGCTACCCCTACAAAAACTACTACCGCAGTAGTACTACTTGGAGATGCTACTACCCGAGCCGCCTATGGACAAGTTGCACCCGGAGATACCGTCGCCGAGTGGGAGTCGTCAGAGCTATCCCGGCCGGGATGCTACCCCCGCAGAAACTACTACCGCAGTAGTACTACGGCGTAAGATGATAATGTTCGAGATGCCGCCGGAAGAGCCGCACCCGTCTGGAGATACCGTTGTCGAGCGGATCACGGAGTCGTCGCTATAAGGGATGCTACCTCTACGTATAGTACTACTACAGGCAAGACTACTTCATATGCTACGTCCAGCCTGTGAATTAGCCGCACTCGTCTGGAGATACCGTTTGGAGCGGGCACTATCGAGCTGCCGCAATGGGAATGCTACCCCTACACACACTACTACCGCAGCTTAGTACTATCAAGATGCTACCGCCCGAGCCGCCAATGGTAGCCGCATCCGTTTGAGATACCGCTTCTTGAGTAGGCAATGCCTCGAGCCGCCCCCGTCAGTGATGCTACCCGCATGCAAACTATTACTATGTAGTACTATTAAACGGTACATCGTCGAGCCGTAATTGCCGAAGATACCGCCGCCGAGAGCACCGCCGAGTCGCTGCGTTGTGGATGCTACCCTACGTACACTACTACCGCTTTCAGTAGTAGTACCATCAAGATGCTACTGCTCGAGCTTCCGACGGACGCAGCTACACCGCCGGAGATACCGCCGCTGGAGCGGCACTCCCGAGTCGTCTGTCTGGGATACTACCCCTATAGAAACTACTACAGCAGTAGTACTACCGAAGATGCTACTCGTCTCGAGCTTCCGCCGGACGAGCTGCGACCCGTCGGAGATACCGCGTCGAGCGGCACCGCCGGAAAGTTGCCTCGGTGCGGGATGATACTACCCATACAAACACTACTACCGCAGTAGTACTACATCAAGATTCTACCGTTCGAGCCGCCGACTGGACAAGCCGCACTCGCCGGATATACCGCTGAGTGGGAGCCGGCACAGCCGGATTTGTCACTATCGGGATGCTACCCCTACGTAAACTACTTTTCGTGGTAGTACTACTGGAAGATGCTATCGTTCGAGATCGCTGCTGACGAAAGACCGGAATCGTTCGGATATACGGCCACTGAGCAACACACGTCGGATTTGTCGTTGTTTCTGGGATGTTACCCCTAAAGAAACTACTACTACAGTAGTACTATTTAAGATGCTATGTTCGAGCCGCACCCGTCTGGAGATACCGCTTAGTATGGGAACCTGTCAGAAGCTTATCCCTACTGGGGATGCTACCCTACAAAAACTACTACCGGCAGTAGTACTACTTGGAGATGCTACTACTCGAGTCACGGTGGACAAGTTGCACTCACGGGAGATACCGCTGGAGTGGGACATCGTATATCCTAACCGGGGATGCTACCCTACAGAAACTACTACTGCAGGTAGTACTACAGAAGATGATAATGTTCGAGATGCCGATTGGAAGAGCCGCACTGTCGAGATACCGCCGGCCGAGCGGGTACTTGATAACCACTCGCCGAATGACTATCAAAAGCTAGATTTATCCCCAATTAAATTTGTAATACGAGGTATCAACCTAGGTCATCTCAAGACATGTATCAATTTAATTCAGAATTATTCAAGTAAGAGAGGGGATTTTCATGGAGTAGTTAAATAAGACTAAAAGGAATTGAATTCATAAGCTAAACAAAGAATTAAGGACAAGGAGAAATTGAAGATGTAACAGGAAGTGTAAAGTCAAAGAATGAATTGAGTAATTGGTAAAGTAGAAAAAGAAAGATGGAGCACTTGACATAAAAGAAATGTAAACTATCAAAAACGGCGTAAATTGTATCTTGGAGCAATGAATTGTAAATTGAAACAAGAATTCAAGCAAGTGAAGGCAGAATACAATTAAAGTGAAGGAACAAAAAGTAGAAGCATTAAGCGTGGAAAGAAAGAGTAAGTGCAAAGTGAATCAAAAGGGAACCAAAGGTAGAAACGAATAACAAGTAAATAATTAATTAACTAACATAATGTAAGTGTGAAATGTGAAACAGACAACGTGTAGAAGAATAAAGCGTGGAGGAAAACCTAATTAATCTCAAGTGGAATTACGACACCTAGCAGTAAATTGAACTTAGAATCGAATTCAGGATCGAAGATTAGAGAAGTAGAAATTCAAGAACGAAATTCAATTAACAGAACAAATTCAAGAATGAAAAATCACAATACAGAACACTTGCAAACCAAAACATGTAATGAACGGAAACCTAAATTCACATTGAACGGAAGAATTTCATGTAACTGTGATTGAAGAAACCAGAAATTGAGGAAACAAGAAGCTGTGAAATGAATTCAATTTCGCAATACTCAATGTTCTTACAACGGATTCACTACAATCAAATCAAGAATTGAGGAGAAAGAAGAAAAACAAGAAGGGAGAAAAGAAGAGAAAAACAAGAGAAGAGGAGAGAAGAGAAGAGAATGAGAGAAGAGAGTTTCGCAATCGCCAAACTCTCCAAGAGTATCCAAGAAGCTACACTACAATTCTAAAATCTGAAAACTGGAACTATGAAAGCCGACCGAGAGCCCTGCTCGCGCTTCTTGAACTATTTATATTGCAGCAAACCGCGCCTCCTCCGAACCGGGCTTGGAACCAATTTGATACCGCTTGCGGTGAAACGATCATGCTCCATTTGTATTTGCGTTGCGACGTGATTATGCCGAGACAAAGCCCATTCGCGTCAACATTATTTTCTAATTGCGCTCCGACGCAATTTGGAAGCTGTGGAAGCATGCTTTGTCCAGTGAATTGCGCTTCAACGCAATTTGTGCGCAGCAAACATCAAACGCGCCAACCATCCTTTTGGAATTGCGTTGCGACGCAATTTCCTGATGCTAGGTGATTCTGATTCCCCCTGTTTCTCTTCTTTGCTCACAGCTGCATGGGTTTTGTACCATGGGTCCATTCCTTGCTCTTTCTTCTTCAATGCAAGCTGCACAAGAATCCATATGCAAACATGAGAACTTGTGGACTTTAAACTATTATTTACTACTAATGCTCCAATATGCTTCTACCACAAATCTAAGATAAACTATCAATGTATGAGCCATACAATTTGCTAATTGAACCAAAACAAGGTAAAGAAAATGTATCTAAAACCGGATTATCAAGATCACGAGATGCTGTTATATGGGATGCTACCCCTACAGATACTACTACTACAGGTAGTACTACTTCAGATGCTACTGCCCGAGCTGTCGGTGGACTAGCTGCACCTGTCGGAGATACTCATTGCTGAGCGGCACTATCGAGCCGGCCGCAGGGAATGCTACCCCTACACACACTACTACGCAGAAGCTTAGTACTACCAAGATGCTATCGCCGCGAGCCGCAGGGCTAGTCGTTTTCTGAGATACCGCCTTCTCAGAGCGCAATGCCTGGAAGCCGCCTTGTATCATGGATGCTACCCGCATTTAAACTATTACTACAGTAAGAGTACTACCAACGTGGTTATCGCTCGAAAGCCGCACTGCCAAAGATACCGCCGGGAGTAGATCGCCGAGCTGCCATTGCCGGGATGCTACCCCTACGACACTACTACCGGCAGTAGTACTATCAAGATGCTACTCTCTCGAAGCCTCACTGGAGGAGATACACTGTTGAGATACCGTCACGAGCAGCACTTTAGGTCGGATTTGTCGCTGGGATACTACCCCCTATAGGAAACTACTACTACGCAGTAGTACTATTGAAGATGCTACTCGTTCGAGCGCGCTTGGACTAGCCGCACCTCGTCGGGAGATACCGCTTCGAGCTGGGAACCGTCTAAGCTATCGCCCACGGTGATACTACCCATACAAAAACTACTACCGCAGTAGTACACTCAAGATGCTACTACCTCGAGCCGCTACCATAGACGATCCGCGACTGGTCGGATATACCGCTAAGCCGGAGCGGGCATTAGCCGGATTTGTCGTTGTCGGGGGATGCTACCCCTACGTGGTAAACCGCACTGTAAGACGCTACTATTTAAGATGCTACCGTTCGAGATGATCGCGTCGGAGATACCGCTAAGATATCACCGGAACTGCCAGAGTTATCCCTCACGGGGATGCTACCCTAGCGTGTAACTACTACCGCAGTAAGATTTGCCAGATGATGATAATGTTCGAGATGCCACGGGAAGATCAGCACTCCGGAGATACTTGAGCTGGGACTGAGCCTGAGTCGTAGCTATCCCTAAGGGATGCTACACGCTTAAACTACTACCGCAAAGTAGGCATCTAGAAGATGATAATGTTCGAGATGCCGCCGAGGAGTCGACTGTTGCAGACATCACGGAAATGAGATCATTATTGAGTCGTCGCTATACGGAATGTCCCTACATTCTACTACTACCGCAGACTACTTCATATGCTATCGTCCGAGCCGCCAATATGATTAGTCAGACTGGTTGAGATACCATCGTTGAGAGGGGCACTATCGAGTCACCGCAGGGAATGCTACCCTACACACTACTACCGCAAGCATTTTCATCAACGGGCGCCGATCGCTCGGGCTAGACATCCGTTTGAGATACCGCTCGGAGAGGGAATGCCGAGTTCCTCGTTCGGGGATGCTACCCCTACGACACTACTACCGGGCAGTAGTACTCCTCGAAGATGCTACTGCTCGAGCTACACCTGTTTCTGAGATACCGGCCGAGGTGCACTCCGGAGAGCCGTTTGTGCTGCCGGGGATACTACCCCGATAGAAACTACTACCGCAGTAGCATCGTACCGAAGATGCGACCGCTCGAGTTCCGTTGACAGGAGCCGCACCTCTTCTCTGAGATACCGTTTGTCGGAGCGGGCACCGCCGAAGTCGTCACGTCGGCGGATACTACCCATACGTACACACTACCGGCAGTAAGACTCACCGAAGATTCTACTATTCGAGCAGCTCGCTAGACGGCCGCACTCGTTAGGATATACCGTTGTCGGAGCTGGCGCCGGATTTGTCACTATCTGGGGATGCTACCCCTACGTAAACTACTACCGCAGTAAGACCACCGAAGATGCTATCGTCGAGCCGGCCTGGGCTAGTCAGACGGCCTGAGATACCTATGCTATTGAGCAGTGCACAGCGGATTTGTCTGCTTTTCCTGGGATGCTACCCTACGTAAAACTACTACTACAGTAAGTACTATTTAAGATGCTATCGCTCGAGCCGCACTCCTTCTGAGATACCGCGGTAGTATGGAACCTGGCCGTAGCTATCCCTATCGGGATGCTCCCTACAAAAAACTATACCGCAGTAAGTACTACTTGAGATGCTACTACCCGAGCCGGGTGGACAAGTTGCACCTGGGCCGAGATACCGCCGCCGGAGTGGGGGAGCTATCGTAGCTATCCTTACCGGATGCTACCCCTCATGAAACTACTACCGCAGTAGTACTACGTAAGATGATAATGTTCGATGCCGCCGGAAGAGCCGCACTCGCCGAGATACCGCGGAGCGGCATGGCCGAGTCAAGTCGCTATATGGGATGCTACCCCACAGCGTACTACTACAGGTAGTACTACTTCGTATGCTACCGCTCGAGCCGTTCTGTGGACTAGCCGCACTCGTTCTTCTGAGATACCGCCGTTGAGCGGGCACTACCGAGTCGTTTCTAGCAAGAATGCTACCCCTACACACACACTACTACCGCAGCGTAGTACGTTCATCAAGATGCTACCGCCCGAGCCGCCGTTGGCTAGCTACATCTCGTTTGGAGATACCGCTCGCCGGGAGAGTGGCAATGCCCGAGCCGGTCCTCGCCGGGATGGTACCCCCTACGTAAAACTACTATAGGTAGTACTACCGAACGGGCTAATCGTTCGAGCCGCACCTCGTCAAAGATACCGCCGCCGGAGCAGTAATCGCCGGAGCTGTCGTCGCCGGGGATGCTACCCTACGACACTACTACCGCATGTAGTACTAACAAGATGCTACGTTCGAGCTTCCGCTCGGACGAAGCCACACCTCGTCTGGAGATACCGCCGGAGCTGGCACTCCCGAGCCGCTTGCCTGGGATACTACCCTATAGAAACTACTACCGGCAGTAGTACCATCAAGATTATCGCATTCGAAGCTTCATTGCTGGACGAGCCGCACCCGTCGAGATACCGCTGTCGGAGCTGCACTCCGCCGTTGCCTAAGCCGCGTTTCGGATACTACCCATACGCATACACTACTACGGCAGTAGTACTATCAAGATTCTACTATTCGAGCAAACGCACAGACAAGCACGCACTGTCTGGATATACCATTGCTGGGCTGGCACATACCGATTTGTCACCTGTCGGGATGCTACCCTACGTAAACTACTACCGCAGTAGTACTACCAAGATGCATCGTTCGAGCATTACCGGACGTAGCCTGCAATCGTCGGATATACCGCCGAGAGTGCACAATGATTTGTCGCGTTGCTCCGGGGATACCCCTACGTAAAACTACTACTACAGTGTAGTACTCATTTAAGATGCATGTTTCGAGCCGCACTGCTTGAGATACCGCCTGTAGTATTGGGAACCGTCGTAGTTTATCTCATCGGGATGCTACCCCTACAAAACTACTACCGCAGTAGTACTACTTGAGATGCTACTACCCGAGCCGCCGGTGGACAAGTTGACCCGTCGTGAGATACCGCCGGCCGAGTGGGAGTCGTCGGTTATCCTCTCGGGGATGCTACCCCTATTAAACCACTACCGCAGTAGTACTCGCGTAAGATGATAATGTTCGAGATGCCGCCGGAAGAGCCGCACTTGTCGAGATACCAATGCTAGAGCTGCATCACGGAGCCGCTTATATGGGATGCTACCCCTACAGATACTACTACTACAAGTAGTACTACTTCAGATGCTACCGCCGAGCCGCTTGGTGGACTAGCCGACACTGTCTGGAGATACCGCCGTGGAGCGGCACTATTGAGCCGTAGCCTGGAATGCTACCCCTACACACACTACAATCGCAGCATTTACCATCAAGATGCTACTGCCCGAGCGCTGAAGTGAGGCTAGCCGCATCCTTTCGAGATACCGCATCGGAGAGGGCAATGCCCCGAGTTGTCCCCGTCGGTGGATGGTACCCGTACAGAAACTATTACTACAGGTAGTACTACTGAATGGGCTACTGTTCGAGCTGCACCTGTCAAAGATACCGCGCCGAGAAAGTGCACCGCCGGAGCTGCCGTCGTGTCGGGGATGCTACCCCTACGTACACTACCTACCGCATGTAGTACTACCGGAGATGTACGTTTCGAGCTTCCACCGGACGAGCTACACCTCGGGGCTTCTGAGATACTGGGCTGCCGAGCGGGCACTCCCCGAGATGTTTGCTATCGGGGATACTACCCCTATAGAAACTACTACCGCAGTAGTACATCAAGATGTGCCATCATTGGAGCTCCGTTCCGGACGAGCGCACTGCCGGAGATACCTCGTAGAGCGGCATCGGCCGAGCTGGGCCGTTTCTGGTGATACTACCCACATAAACTACTACCGGCAGTAGTACTATCGAAGATTCTACTACTCGATCTACCGCGCTATGGACAAGCCGCACCCGTTGATATACCATTTAGAGCGGCACCGGATTTGTCACTGCTCGGGGATGCAACCCGCACAAACTACTACCGCAGTAAGCACCACCGAAGATGTTACTACGTTGGAAGTATCGCGCCGGACTAGCCGTGAATCGAGATACTAATGCTGTGAGCGTGGCTGATTTGTGGAAATTGCAGGGATGCACTCCCTACAGAAACTACTACTCGCAGTAGTACCATCGGAGATGCTACCGCCCGAGCTACCGTTGGATGAGCCGCACTGTCGAGATACCGCCGGTAGTATTGAACCGGAAATTATCCCTATCGTGGATGCTAACCCTATAGAAAATAATGCTACAGGTAGTACTACTGGAGATGCTACTACCCGAGCCGCACCAAGGCTGGACAAGTTGCACCCGCAGCGAGATACCGCCGCTGAGTGGGAGTCCGCTTTCCGGGGATGCTACCCCCGCAAAACTACACGATGTAGTACTCATCAAGATGATAATGTTCGAGATGCCGCCGGAAGACGACTGTTTCGGAGATACCGCTCGGAGCTGGCATCGCCGTGAGTCGGGCCGCTTATAGCTGATGCTACTCCGCGATACTACTACTACAGTAGTACTACTTCATATGCTACTCGAGCTACCGTGACTGAATTAGCCGCACTCGTCGGAGATACCGTCGTTGGAGTGGACACTATCGAGAAATGCCGGCTATGGGAATGCTACCCTCTACACACACTACTACCGCAGCTAGTACTACCTGGAAGATGCTACGCCCGAGATACCGTTGGACTAGCTGCATCCGCTTGAGATACCGCTACATCGGAGAGGCAATGCCTCGAGCTGTCCCCTCGTCGTGATGGTACCCGCATTTAAAACTATTACTACAGTACTACCGAATGGGCTACCGATTTCGAGCCGCACTGCCAAAGATACCGCCGGAGATGACCGCCGGAGTCGCGCTGTTGGGATGCTACTCCCGGGACAGACACTACTACCGCATGTAGTACTACTGAAGATGCTACTATCGAGCTCTTCCGTCACGGACGAGATACACTGCTTGAGATACCGTTTCGCGGGGAGCGGCACTCGATTGCCGGTGTCGGGATACTACCCTATAGAAACTACTACCGCAGTAGTACCACTCAAGATGCTACCGTTCGAGCTTCCGCCGGACGAGCCGCACCCGTTTGAGATACCGCTGTCGAGCTGGACCGCCGAAGTCGCCGCCGTCGGTGATACTACCCACACAGACACTACTACCGGGCAGTAGTACTACCGAAGATTCTATCGTTTCCTCGAAGCGTACCGCTTAGACAAGCCGCACCCGGATATACCATTGCGGGAGTGGCACGCCGGATTTGTCACCGCTTCGGGATGCTACCCACGTAAAACTACTACCGATGTAGTACTATCAAGATGCTACGTTCGAGCCGTCATTGACGAGCCGCAATCGCCGGATATAACGCCGTCGGAGCAGTATCGCCGGATTTGTCGCTGTCTCGGGGATGCTACCCCTCGCGTAAACTACTATTGCAGGTAGTACTATTTAAGATGCTATCGTTCGAGCCGCACCTCGTCTGAGATACCGCCGTTAGTATGGGAACCGTCGTAGGTATCCCTACCGGGATGCTACCCCTGATAAAACTACTAATGCATGTAGTACTACTTGAGATGCTACTACCCAGCCACGGGACAGCCAGACCCGTGGAGATACCGCCGCCGGGAGCTGGATCGTGAGCTATCCCTGGCCGGGATGCTACCCTGGCAGTAAAACTACTACCGCAGTAGTACTGTAAGATGATAATGTTCGAGATGCCCCCTGGAAGAGCTGCACTGTCGAGATACTGCTAGAGCTTCTGGTGATCACGAGTCGCCGCTTATAGGATGCTACCCTACAAAAATACTACTACTACAGTAAGATTACTTCATATGCTACCGTCGAGCCGGTGAATTAGCCGACTGACCTCACTGAGATACCGCCGTTGGAGCGGCACTATTGAGCTGCCGTCTATCAGGGAATGCTACCCCTACACACACTACTATCGCAGCTAGTACTACCATCAAGATGCGACGCTCGAGCCAGCAATTAGCCGCATCCGGTTTGAGATACCGCTTCTTGAGGTGGCAATGCCTCGAGCCGCCCCTATCGTGGATGCTACCCGCATTTAAACTATTACTACGTAGTACTAACAATGGCAACTGCTCGAGCCGGCACTCTAAGATACCGCTGGCCGGAGCAGTAATCGGGCCGTGAGTCGCCGCCGTTTCTGGGGATGCTACCCTACGTACACTACTACCGCAGTAGTACTATCAAGATGCTACCTGCTCGAGCTTTTCCGGACGAAGCTACACCTTCTGAGATACGGCTGAGCTGAGCACTTTTAGTTGCCTCGGGGATACTACCCTATGTAAACTACTACCGCAGTAGTACCATCAAGATGCTATCGCTCGAGCTTCCATTGATTTGTAGCCGCACTGGCCGAGATATCGCTGTCGAGCTGGACTGCACAAGCCGCCGTTTGCCGGATACTACCCATACAGTATCTACTACCGCTGGTAGTACTACATCAAGATTCTATCGTCGAGCATACCGCTAGACAAGCCGCACACGTTTGGAGATACCATTGCTGAGCGGCATACAAGATTTGTCAATGTCGGGGATGCTACCCCTACGTAAACTACCACCGCAGTAGTACTACCAAGATGCATCGTTCGAGCCGCACCGGACGAGCCGCGAATCGTTTGGATATACCAGCACCGAGCAGTAATACGCCGGATTTGTCGTCTGTCTGGGGATGCTACCCCGCGCAAACTACTACTACATGTGTAGTACTATTTAAGATGCTACCGTTCGAGCCGCACCGTTTGGAGATACCGTTAGTATGGGGAACCGCCGTAGCTATCCCACCGGGGATGCTACCCCTACAAAACTACTACCGCAGTAATACTACTGAGATGCTACTACCCGAGCCGCCGTGGACAAGTTGCACCCGCCGAGATACCGGCCGAGGGAGCCATCGAAATCCCTACCAGGGATGCTACCCCTACGTAAACTACTACCGCAGTAAGTATACGTAAGATGATAATGTTCGAGATGCCGGTGGAAGAGCCGCACTGTTTGGAGATACCGCCATGAGCGGGCATCACGTGAGTCGTCGCTATACGGGATGCTACCCCTACATACTACTACTACAAATACTACTGGATATGCGCCCGAGCCGGCCGTTGGACTAGCCGCACTTTTGGAGATACCGCCGTTGAGCGGCACTATTGAGTCGTCGCTGCAATGGGGAATGCTACCCCTACACACACACTACATCGTTAGTTAGTACTCATCAAGATGCCATCGCTCGAGCCGCTCGACTGGGCTAGCCGCATCTGGTTTGAGATACCGCTTCGGGAGAGGGCAATGCCCGAGCCGTCCTCGCCAGGGATGCTACCCCTACAAAACTATTACTACAGGTAGTACTACCGAATGGGCTACTCGCTCGAGTCACTCGACCGCCAAAGATACCGCCGGAGCGGTCACCGCCGGGAGCTGCCATTGTCAGGGATGCTTACCCTGGCGTACACTACCAGCCATCGCAGCTATACCATCAAGATGCTATCACTCGAGCTATCGTTGACGACGAGCACACGTGTCTGGAGATACCGATCGCTCGGAGCGGCACTCCTTTAGTCACTCCGTCGCCTGGGGATACTACCCCTATAGAAACTACTACCGCAGTAGTACTACCGAAGATGCTATCGTTCGAGCTTCGCCGGACGAGCCGCACCCGTCTGGAGATACCGTTGTCTGGAGCTGCACTCGCCGGTTGTCGCTACCTGCGATACTACCCACATGACACTACCATCGGGCAGGTGAGTACTTCATCAAGATTCTATCGTCGAGTTCGCCAGACGAGCCGCACTGTCGGATATAGCGTTGCTGAGCCGGTAACGCTGCATTTGTCACTATCGGAGATGCTACCCTACGTAAAAACTACTACCGCAGTAGTACTCATCAAGATGCTATCGCTCGAGGCCGCCTGACAAGCGCGAATCGTCGGATATACCGGCCGGAGCAGTACGCCGATTTGTAGTTGTCTGGGATGCTACCCCTACGTAAAACTACTACAACAGGTAGTACTATTTAAGATGCTACTGTTCGAGCCGCACTCGGTTTCGGAGATATCGCCGCTAGTGGGAACCGTCGAGTTATCCCTACCGGGGATGCTACCCTACAAAAACTACTACCGCAGTAAGTACTACTTGAGATGCTACTACCCGAGCCGCCGGTGGACAAGTTGCACCGCTGAGATACGTTGGAGTGGAGGAGCCGTCGTAGCTGTCTACCAATCCGGATGCTACCCCTACAAACTACTACCGTAGGTAGTACTACGTAAGATGATAATGTTCGAGATGCCGCCGGAAGAGCCGCACTCGTCGAGATACCGCCGGAGCGGGTACCGCCGGGAGCTGTCGCTATATGGGATGCTACCCCTGGCGTATTCTACTACTACGTAGTACTACTGGGACAAGCACGTCGAGCCGTTTCGTGGACTAGGCCGCACTGTTTGAGATACCGCCGTTGCTGAGCGGGCACTATTGAGTCTGCGTTAGCCTGGGAATGCTACCCCTACACACACTACTACGTAGCGAGACTATCGAAGGTGCTACCGCCTCGAGCCGCTGCTATTAGCCGCATCCTGGTTTGAGATACTACTGAGTAGGGCAATGCCCGAGCCGCCTGGTTGGGGATGCTACCCCCATTAAACTACGCCATTGCCAGGTGGTACCACCGAACGGCTAATCGCCTGGAAGCCGCACTGTCGGCATACCGGGGCCGCCGAAAGGTGTGACCACTGGAGTCGCTTCGCCACGGGGATGCTAATACCCTAGACACTACTACCGCAGTAGTACCATCAAGATGCTAACGCTCGAGCTTCCTACCGGATCTAGAAGCACACTCGCTCTGAGATAACACGCCGAATGGGTGAATTTAGGTTGCTGTCGGGATACTACCCTATAGAAACTACTACCGCAGTAAGTACCACTCAAGATGCCATCGCTCGAGCCTATGCCGATCGAGCCGCACTCGCCTGAGATACCGCTTGCTGAGCTGGCACTCGCCAAGTCGCCGCCGCTTCGGTGATATCTACCCACTACGCATACCATTACCGCAGTAGTACCATCGAAGATTTCATCGTTTCGAGCAATACTTAGATCGAGCTTCTGCACCTGGCTTCGATATACCGCTATGCCGGAGCTGCGGTACGGGATTTGTCAATCGTCGGGATGCTACCCCTACGTAAACTACTATCGCAGTGTAGTACTTCATCAAGATGTCATCGTTCGAGCCGGTTGATTTGCCGCGAATCGTTTGATATACACACAGGAGCAGGTACGCTTTGATTTGTCGCTGTTGTAGGATGCTACCCCTACGTAAAACTACTACTGCTGTAGTACAATTTAAGATGCTAATTGCTCGAATCGTGACTGCTTCGGAGATACCGGGCCGCAGTATAAACCGTCGTAGCTTATCCCTATCGGGATGCTACCCTACAAAAACTACACGCAGTGTAGTACTACTTGAGATGCTACTACCCGAGCCGCCGTGGACAAGTTGCACCGCCGGGAGATACCGCTCGGAGTGGGAGCCGTCGTAATATCCCCGCCGGATGTTACCCCTACAAACTACCAGCAGTAGTACTACGTAAGATGATAATGTTTGAGATGCCGCCGGGAAGAGCCGCACTCGACGAGATACCGGGCTGAGGAGGCATCGCCGAGAATTGCCGCTTATATGGGATGCTACTCCCTACAGATACTACTACTACAAGTACTACTTCAGATGCTACCGTCGAGCCGGTGGACTAGCCGCACTGGTTGAGATACCGGGCCGTTGGAGCGGGCACTATGGAGCTCGTCGCCGCAACGGAATGCTACCCCTACACACACTACTATCAAGTAGCTTATACTATCAAGATGCACGCTCGAGCCGCAGCTGGGAAGCAAAGATCTGGCTTGAGATACCGCTTCGAGAGGGCAATGCCTCGAGCTGTCCCTCGCCAGTGGATGCTACCCGCACGTAAATTATTACTACAGGTAAGACACCGAACGGGGTTACCGCTCGAGCCGACCTGCCAAAGATACCGAGCGGTGGCACAATCGCCGTGAGCCGGGCCGTCGGGATGCTACTCCCTACAGACACTACTACATCGCAGTAGTACTCATCAAGATGCAATCGTTCGAGCTCACGGACGAGCTACACTGTCGGAGATACCACGCCGGAGCTGGCACTTTGAGTCGCTTGCAAGGTTCGGGGATATTACCCCTATAATCTACTACCGGCAGTAGTACTACATCAAGATGCTACGCTCGAAGCTCTCATTGCCTGACGAACAGACCGCTTCTGAGATACGTCGAGAAGGTGGCACCGCCGGTTGCGCTTGCCGTGATACTACCCATACGTATTACCACCCATCGGCAGGGCATTCATCAAGATTTACTGCTCGAAAATGCTTGTGATGAGCTTTGACTGGCCGGATATACCGTTGTTCGAATGCCGGCACGCTGGGATTTGTCAACGTCGGGGATGCTACCCTTACAGTAAACTACTTTCATCAGTAGTACGATCAAGATGCCATCGCTCGAGTCACTGGATTTAGCCGTGAATCGTCAGATATACCGAGCAGCAATGGATTTGTGGGTTGTCGGATGTTACCTCAAGGTAACTACTTACTACAGTAGTACTATTTAAGATGTTATCGTTGAGATCACTGCTTCTGAGATACCGGCCTACTATGGTAAGGGAACTGTCCGAAGCTATCCTCACTGGGATGCTACCCTACAAAAACTACACATCATGAAAAAGACTACTTCGAGATGCTACTACCCGAGCCGCTGTGGACAAGTTGCACTGGAGATACCGAGTGGGAGCTGCCGATAGATCCGTCGGGGATGCTACCCCAGAAACCACTACCGCAGTAGTACGTAAGATGATAATGTTCGAGATGCCGCCGAAGTTAGCCGCACTGCCGGGAGATACCGCCGCCGGAGCTGCATCACGGAGTCGCCGCTATACGGGATGCTACCCCTTGGCGCATACTACTACTACGTAGTACTACCGACATAGCTACTACTCGAGCCGACTGTGAATTAGCCGCACCTCGGAGATACCGCCGCTTGTGAGCTGGCACTATCGGAGCTGCCGGTTTCGCCGGGAATCTACCCCTACACACTACTACTACCGCAGCTAGTACTACCGGCGACGCACGCCTCGAGCCGTCAGCTGTGGCTAGTCAAGATGGTCAGAGATACCGCTTCTGAGCAGGCAATGCCGAGCCGGCTCCCGGCGTCAGTGATGCTACCCGCACAGAAACTACACACAGTAAGACGAATTAACGGGCTACGTTCGAGCCGCACTGCCAAAGATACCGGCCGAGCAGTAATCGCCGGAGTCATTGGCTGCCGGGATGCTACCCTCACGAGCACTTCTACCGCAGTACTACCATCAAGATGCATCGTTCGCTCGAAGCTGATTGACGCAGCCACACTGCCGAGATACCGCCGTTGAATTATGAATGGTCCTCCGGATTCGCGCCCATAGAATCTACTTGAGAGTAGTACTACAAACGATGCCATTTCGTCAGCACTGGCGCCGACGAGCGCGCACTCACCGTAGAGATACTGTCGAAGTGGTGACGCGCTGCCCTCTCGGGTGATACTATCCATACGCATACTACTACCGCAGTGAGAGCTGGGGCATCAAGATGCGCCCATGGTCCAAAGTTGAACGCTAGACGAAGCCGCACCACGATATTCTCCGAGCGGGCACGCCGGATTTGTCGAATCACCGGGGATGTTACCTGGCTTAAACGCTTACCGCAGGTGATTACTAAGACGCATCGCTCAGCCTTAACAGGACTTAAATCGCTTGACTATACCGGAGGTGCACGGGCCGATTTTGTCGCTGTCGTGATGCTACCCTGCTTAAACTACTTTCGCTACTACAGGTAGTACTATTTAAGATGCTGTCATCGTTTCGAGCTTCAGACTGGTTTGTATACTGCTAGTATTGAACCGGCTCGAGTTATCCCTACCGGGACGCTTACCCCCTACAAAAACTACTTTCATCACAGTAGTACTACTTCGAGATGCTACTACCCGAGCCGCTCGGCGTGGGACAAGTTGCACCCGCCGGAGATACCGCCGGCCGAGTGGGAGCTGGTTGCCGAATAGTCCTCGGCCGGGGATGCTACCCGGGCAGAAACTACTACCGCAGTAGTACTACGTAAGATGATAATGTTCGAGATGCCGCCGGGAAGAGCCGCACCCGCCGAGATACCGCTGTCGGAGCGGGCATCGACCTGAGTCGTCGCTATATGGGATGCTCCCCCTACAGCATACTACTACTGCTGTAGTACTACTTCATATGCACGCTCGAGTCGCTTGGTGAATTAGGCCGCACAAATTCCAGATACTGCTGAGCGGCACTATCGAGCTCGTCCACGGGAATGCTACCCTACACACACTACTACCGGGCAGCGAGTACTACCGACGATGCTATCGTCCAGCCGCTAAATGACGTAGCCGCATCCGTTCTGAGATACCACCGCTTCTGAGTAGGCACGTCGAGGAGATCCCCGCGTGATGCTACCCACATGGGAAACGTTACACACAGTGATTACTTCCGAACGGGCTATCGTTTCGAGCAGACTGCCGAAGATACCGCGTCGGAGTAAGACCGCCGAGCTGCTGCGAAATGGGGATGCTACCCCTACGCACACTACTACTGCAGTAGTACTAACAAGATGTTATCGCTCAGCTCACGACGAGCTACACTGCTGGGAGATACTGGCCACGTGAGCGCACTCCCTGAGTCAGCTTGTCGGGGATAGCCACCCTTATAGAAACTACTACCTGTGTAGTACTATCAAGATGCTATCGTTCGAGCTCATTGATGAGCCGGGCACTGCCGGAGATACCGTTGTCGAGTCGGCACCGCTGGTTGCCGGCTTGGCGATACTACCCATACAAACACTACTACTCGCAGTAGTACTACCGAAGATTCTACTATTCGATCGAGCTCGCTGACTAGCCGCACTGGTTTGGATATACTATTGTCGAGCCGGGCACAGCTGGATTTGTCACTATGGGGATGCTACCCGCTTAAACTACTACCGCAGTAGTATTCATCAAGATGCATCGTTCGAGCCGCCATTGACGACGGCCGAATCGCCGGATATACCGCTGCCGAGCAGTACTGGATTTTGTCAGGATGCTACCCTAAAGAAACTACTACTACGTAGTACTATTTAAGATGCTATCGTTGAGCCGCACTGCTTTATACCGCTAGTATTGAACCTGTCGTAGCTATCCCTACCGGGGATGCTACCCCTACAAAACTACTACCGCAGTAGTACTACTTGAGATGCTACTACTCCGAGCCGGCCGGTGGACAAGTTGCACCCGCTCGGGAGATACGTCGTCGGAGTGGGAGTCGTCAGATATCCCTACCGGATGCTACCCCCTACAAACTACTACCGCTGTGCAAGACTGGCGTAAGATGATAATGTTCGAGATGCCGGTGGAAGAGCCGCACTGTTTCGAGATACCGTCGCTGAGCTGTACTTGATAACCAATTATTAATGACTGTCAAAAAGCTAGATTTATCCCCAATTAAATTTGTAATGAGCGTAGGTATCAACCTAGGTCATCTCTAAGACACGTATCACTTAATTCAGACTATTCACGTAAGTTAGGGATTTTCTATGAAAATAGTTAAATAAGCACTAAAAGGAATTGAATTCATAAGCTAAACAAAGAATTAAGGATTTAAGGAGAAATTGAAGATGTAACAGAAGTGTAAAGCTCATGAATGAATTGAGTAATTGGTAAAAGAGAAAAGAAAGACCGAGCACTCGACATAAAAGAAATGTAAACGTATTTAAACTATTAATGAATTGTACTACAATGAATTGTACCGTTCGAGCCGAATTCAAGCAAGTGAAGGCAGTCAATTAAAGTGAAGGAACAAAAAGTAGAAGCATTGCTGGAAAGAAAGAGTAAGTGCAAAGTGAATCAAAAGTGGAACCAAAGGTAGAAACTAATAACGAGAATCCGCCGGACGATTAACGCCTGAGATACCAAGTCGTGAAATGTAAACACAACGTGTAGAAGAATAAAGCGTGGAGGAAAAACCTAATTAATCTCAAGTGGAATTACGACCGGAGAATTGAACTTAGAATCGCAATTCCGAGATCGAAGATAGAGCGGGAAATTCAAGAACGAAATTCAATTAATAACAAATTCAAGAATGAAAATCACAATACGTAACACTCGTAAACCAAAACATGTAATGAACGGAAACCTAAATTCACATCAACGGAAGAATTTCATGTAAGGGGATTGGAATAGGATTGAGGAAAAACTTTACCCCAAATGAATTCGCGTGTTTCTTACAACGGATTCACTACAATCAAATCAAGAATTGAGGAGAAAGTTAAGAAAACAAGAAGTGGGAGAAAAGAAGAGAAAAACAAGTTCACTAAGAGGATTCTAGAAGAAAGAGAATGAGAGAAGAGAGTTTCGCAATCGCCAAACTCTCCAAGAGTATCCAAGAAGCTACACTACAATTCTAAAATCCGAAACCGGAACCATGCCGACCGAGCCCCGTTCGCTTCAACTATTTATACTGGCAAAGAAACCGCGCTCCTTCAACCAGTTAAGTAATCCAATTTGATACCGCTTGGCAAGAAACGACTATGCTCCATTTGTATTTGCGTTGCGCCGTGATTATGCCGAGACAAAGCCCATTCGCGTCAACCATTATTTCTAATTGCGCTCCGACGCAATTGGAAGAGTGGACCTCCAAGATCAACCTTCGAGAATCACTTCTCAAATACAATGCTCATCTAGAGACCTCTCCTAGAGCAACAACCCAAAAATGGAAATACAAAAGATCAGTAAAGAATACACCTCAATGCTGTGATTCCGATCACAAATAATCTCTATGAAATCCACCTAACACAGGAGGTATCAAGTTTGCCCTTTTTCTTTGAAAACCTTGATGAACTCTATTTACAGAAAGCATATGAAAGTGTAGAACTAGTTGCTTTAAATATTGGTTTTAATACCTTCATATGTTTCATCAAGATTATACTTATAGAGCAAATTTGGGAGGGAGAAAAACGTGCAAACAAGGTAAAGCCAATGTAATTGATCCCAAATGAATGTAATCGATTACACTAGCCGTTAGAACCTCCAATTTGAATTTTCCACATGTAATCTACTAACGAGATAACCGATTACATCGTATTTCCGTTATGTAATCGATTACATATCCTATGTAAGATTACATCACGTTGGTAAGCTGCCTATTGAGCTGCCCCCGGGAATGCACCCCTTGACCACTTTCACCAAAATTGGCATAACTCTTCTACAGATGCACGTTTCGAGCTCGTTTTTTGCAAATGAAAGATGATTGATAGATGCTACAAATCTCATGAAGACATGGAAGAGCCAATCGTGGAGTGCATCTAGGGTGAAATCAAGCAGCAAGAGGATACAAAACGGGCTTTCATGGTAATCGACACAGTGGGCCAATCGATACACTGTAGGAGGAAGATCAATGTAATCATTACATCGGGATGCCCGTAATCGGATTACATCAAGGAAAATGGATTTCCAAGGATTTTAAAATGTTTTTCTCAAATGGAAATCAAACATTAGATCACTTGATCAACCATACACAAGTTTAAAACATCTCTCGAGGGCCTCAAACAAAAGAACTCAACACATATATGCCTAAACTCAACAAACAATACATGAAAAACTCCGAGATACATTCCAACTAAGAAAACCAAAATTACATTAACATCAAAATAAAACACCAAGAGAGACACCAAAAGCACCATCAAGCTTTTAGGTCCAACAGAGATTCTACGCCCGAGTAACCGTTGGACGAGCCGCACCGTCTGAGTACCGTCGCTAGAGGAGACCGTGATTTGTCATTGTCAAGATGCTACCCGTACAGAACTACTTCCGCAGGTAAGATCATTTAAGATGCTATCGAGGAGCCGTTGGATCTAGATGCATCCGGCTTGAGATACCGGGCTGCCGAGTATTGAACCGCCGAGCTATCGTTCTCAAAGATGCTACCCCTACGTAAAACTACTACCGCAGTAGTACTACAAGATGATAATGTTCGGAGATGCCGTTGGAAGAGGCCGCACTCGGTTTGAGATACCGTCGCCGAAATGGCATCGCCGAGCCGTCGTTGACGAAGATGCTACCCGTACAGATACTACTACTACAGTAAGCATTTCGAGATGCTACCCCGAGTAGCCGGACTAGTCAAGATCTGCCGAGATACCGCCGTTGAGCGGCATCATCAGAGCTCGTCGCAATGAATGCCGCCTCTACACACACTACTACTCAGCTTAGTACTACCGAAGATGCTATCGCCTCGAGCCGCCGTTACAACAAGACGGCCGGAGATACCGCCGCCGGAGCAGGCAATGCTCGAGTCGTTCCCTCGTTTGGGATGTTCCTCATTAAACTACTTACCAGTAAGCATTACCGACCGGGTACTCGTTGACGAGCCGCACCGTTTAAGATAGATACCGCTAATAGAGCTGGCACGCGGAGTTTCGCCGTTCTGGGGATGCTACCCGCATAGAAACTACTACCGCAGTAAGATACCGGAGATGCATGCTGTATCGTTCGAGCTACAATTGCCGGAGATACCGTCGGAGCGGGCACTCCCTGAGCTTGTCGAAGATGCTACCCGTATAGAAACTACTACCGTGTAGTGCACTCAAGAGCATCGTTCGAGCTCATTGACGAGCCGCACCCGAGATACCGTTGCCGGAGCTGCACCGCCGAAGCCGTCATCGCTTGGTGATACTACCCATACGACACTACTACCGCAGTAGTACTACCGAAGATTCTACTATTCGATGACCTCGGGACAAGCCGGCACTGGCGCCGATATACCTATTGCCGGAAATGGCATTAGCTGGATTTGTCACTTTGGGGATGCTACCCTACGTAAACTACTACCGCAGTAGTACCAATCAAGATGTTATCGTCGAGGCCGCCAAATAGTCAGATCGTCGAGATACCGTTGAGCAGTACAGTCGGATTTGTCGCATGTCAGGATGCTACCCTACGTAAACTACTACTACAGTAGTACTATTTAAGATGCTACCGTTCGAGCCGCACTCGTCTGAGATACCGCGCTAGTAGTGGAACCGTCGAAGCTATCCCTACCGGGATGCTACCCCTACAAAACTACTACCGGCAGTAGCACTACTTGAGCATGCTACTACCCGAGCCGCTGTGGATGTTAACCTGGCCGGAGATACCGCCGCCAGGAGTGGAGCCGTCAGAGCTGGTCCCTACCGATGCTACCCCCCATACAAACCACTCACCGCAGTAGTACTAAGACGATGATAATGTTCGAGATGCCTGGAAGAGCTGCGACCTTGTCGAGATACCGCCGCCGGAGCTGCAGACACGGAGACGCCGCTAATGGGATGCTACCCTACGTATACTACTACTACAAGTAGTACTACTCGATGCTACCGTCGAGCCGTCGGTGGACTAGCCGCACTGCTGAGATACCGCCGTTGGAGCGGCACTATTGAGTCCGTAGTCGGGAATGCTACCCCTACACACACTACCGCAGCTAGTACTCATCGAAGATGCTACTCCCCGAGCCGGCCAGCGTGGGCTAGCCGCATCCGTCGAGATACCGCTTCCTGGAGTAGGCAATGCCTCGAGCCGTCTCCCTCGTCTTGGATGGTACCCGTATTTAAACTATTACCACAGTGTAGTACTACCGAATGGGCTACCGTTCGAGCCGCACCTCGTCAAAGATACCGCCGTCGAGAGCACCGCCGAGCCGGCCGTTTGGGACGTTACCCCTACGACACCCGCTTACTACCGCATGTAGTACCATCGGAGATGCTACCGTTCGAGCTTCCGCCGGACGAGCTACACTGCCTGAGATACCGCTCGGAGCGTGGCACTCCGAGTCACGTTTCTGCTCTGGGGATACTACCCTTATAGAAACTACTACCGGCAGTAGCATTCTCATCGAAGATGCTATCGTTCGAGTCACTGACGAGCCGCACCTGGCCGATACTGCTGTCGGAGGCACTCCAAGTTGCCGTCGTTTGATACTACCCACACGACACTACTATCGCGAGTGTAGTACTTCATCAAGATTCTACTATTCGAGCAACCGCGACAAGTTCGCACCTGGGGTTTGATATACTATCGGCTGGAGCGGGCACAGCCGGATTTGTCACCGTCAGATGCTACCCCTACGTAAACTACTACCGGCAGTAGTACTATCAAGATGCTATCGTTCGAGCCGCCACTGACGAGCCGCAATCGTCGTGATATACCGCCGCTGAGCAGTACGTCGATTTGTCGTTGTCTGTGATGCTACCCCTACGTAAACTACTACTACGTAGTACTATTTAAGATGCTATCGTTCGAGCTCGCACTCGTTTGAGATACCGTGGTATGCGAACTCGTCAGATGTATCCCTACCGGGATGCTACCCCTACAAACTACTACCGCAGTAGCGATTACTCGGCATGCTACTACCCAGGCCGCTTATGGACAAGTCGCATTCACGGAGATACCGCGCCGGAGGGGAGTCGTCGTATTTGATCCACGGATGCTACCCCTACAGAACTACTACCGCAGTAGTGTACTACAAGATGATAATGTTCGAGATGTCACGCAAGAAGTCGCGACTTGTCGGCATACCGCGCCGGGAGCGGCATCGCCGAGCCGCCGCCATATGTGGACGCTACTCCTTACGATACTACTACTACAAGTAGTACTACTTCATATGATATCGCCGAGCCGTCGGTGGACTAGCCGCACCAGAGCGGAGATACCGTTGAGCGGGCACTATCGAGCGTCGTAGGCCGGAATGCTACCCTACACACACTACTACCGGCAGCTAGTACTACAAGATGCCACGCCCTCGAGCCGCTGCAACAGGCTAGCGCATCCGTCTGGAGATACCGCTTCGGAGTAGGCAATGCTCGAGCCGTCCCTCGTCGGGGATGCTACCCGCATGTAAACTATTACTACAGTAGTACTACCGAACGGGCTACCGTTCGAGCCGCACTCGCCAAAGATACCGCCGCGAGCAGTGCATCGCCGAGCTGCCGCTGCCGGGATGCTACCCCTGCAGTACACTACTACCGGCAGTAGTACCATCGAAGATGCTATCGCTCGAGCTCACCGACGAGCTACACTGTTCTGAGATACCGCTGCTGAGCGGCACTCCTGAGTCGTCGGTGTCGGGGATACTACCCCTATAGAAACTACTACCGCAGTAATACTATCAAGATGCTATCGCTCGAGCTTCCACGATCGAGCCGCGACTCGCTCTGAGATACCGCTGTCGAGCGGCATCGCCGGTTGCCGCCGCTTGGTGATACTACCCATACGCATACTACTACCGCAGTAGTACTATCGAAGATTCCATCGCTCGAAGCAAACGCGCAGACGAGCCGCACTGGCTTTGATATACCGTTGTCGAGTCGGCACACGGATTTGTCACCGTCGGGATGCTACCCCTACGTAAACTACTACCGCAGTAGTACTATCAAGATGCTATCGCTCGAAGCCGCCATTGACGAGCCGCAATCGTCGGATATACCGCCGGAGCAGCACACGTCGATTTGTCGTTCGGGGATGCTACTCCCTACGTAAACTACTACTACAGTAGTACTATTTAAGATGCTATCGTTCGAAGTCGCACCGCGTTGAGATACCGTCGCTAGTATGGAACCGGCCGTAGCTATCCCTACCTGGGATGCTACCCCTACAAAAACTACTACCGCAGTAGACTACTTGAGCATGCTACTACCCGAGCCGCTGATGGACAAGTTGCACTCGCCGAGATACCGCTGCCGGAGTGGAGTCGTCGTAGCTATCCCTCGCCGGATGCTACCCCTAGCAGAAACCACTACCGCAGTAGTACTACGTAAGATGATAATGTTCGAGATGCCGCCGGAAGAGCCGCACTGTCTGGAGATACGCCGCCGGAGCTGGCATCACCGAGTCGTCGCTATACGGGATGCTACCCCTACGCATACTACTACTACAGTAAGTACTACTTCATATGCTACTGCCGAGCCGCTTCTGGTGAATTAGCCGCGACTGTCTGAGATACCGCTGTTGGAGCTGGCACTATCGAGCCGCCGCAGCCTGAATGCTACCCCTACACACACTACTACCAGCAAGCTAGTACTATCAAGATGCTATCGCCTCGAGCCGCTGTGGCTAGCCGACTGGCCGTCGAGATACCGCTCGAGAGGGCAATGCTCGAGCCGTCCTCGTCAGTGGATGCTACCCGCATGCTAAACTATTACTACAGTAGTACTACCGAATCGGCTATCGCTCGAGCCGCACTGGCCAAAGATACCGCCGCCGAGAGGTGCATCGCCGAGTGCCGTCGTCTGGGGATGCTACTCCGCTACAGACACTACTACCGCAGTAGTACTACACCAAGATGCTATCGCTCGAGCTCACTGGACGTAGCTACACTGCTTGAGATACCGTCGCTGAGCGGCACTCCCTAGAGTCTGGCTTGCTCGGGGATACTACCCCTATAGAAACTACTATCGCAGTAGTACTACTCAAGATGCTACCGCTCGAAGCTTCACTGATCGAGCCGCACCTGCTCTGAGATACCGCTGTCGAGCGGCATCGCCGAGTCGTCGCTTCGGTGATACTACCCATACGCATACACTACTACCGCAGTAAGCATCATCAAGATTCTCATCGTTCGAGTAGCAATCGCTAGATCGAGCCGCACTGGCTTGGATATACCGTTGTCGAGCGGCACAGACGGATTTGTCACCGTCGGGGATGCTACCCCTACGTAAACTACTACCGCAGTAGTACTATCAAGATGCTATCGCTCGAGCCGCCACTGATCGAGCCGCGAATCGTTTGATATACCGTCGCCTGAGCAGTACACGGATTTGTCGTTGCTTCGGGATGCTACTCCCTACGTAAACTACTACTACAGTAGTACTATTTAAGATGCTACCGTTCGAGCTGCACTCGTCTGAGATACCGCCGTTAGTATTGAACCGTCGTAGCTATCCCTACCGGGGATGCTACCCCTACAAAAACTACTACCGCAGTAGTACTACTTGAGATGCTACTACCCGAGCCGCCGGGACAAGTTGCGACCCGCTCTGAGATACCGCCGCTGAGTGGGAGCTGTCGTAGCTATCCTCGCCGGGATGCTACCCCTACAGAAACTACTACCGCAGTAGTACTACTTAAGATGATAATGTTCGTATGCCCCTGGAAGAGTCGTACCTGCTTTGAGATACCGTCATTGAGCGGTATCACGTGAGTCAGTTGCTAAGGGTGGATGCTACTCCACAGATACTACTACTACGTAAGACTATCATATGTTATCATTGAGTCGTTTGGTGAATTTAGTCGACTCTGCTGAGATACTGTCAGAGCTGGCACTATCGATTGCCGGTAATGAATGCTACCCCTACACACACTACTACTCGCAGCTTAGTACCATCAGCAGCACGCTCGAAAGTCAGCCGTTAGTCGATCTCTGTCGGAGTATACCGCTTCGCAGGCAATGCCTGGAGCTGTCCCATCAGGGATGCTACCCATTAAACCACACACGTAGCATTAACACCCAAGATCGTTCGAGCCGTAATTGCCGAAGATACCGCTCGTCGAGCAGTGCACCGCTGAGCTCGGTCGTTGCTCTGTGGATGCTACTCCCTACAGACACTACTACCGCAGTAGTACTCATCAAGATGCTATCGTTCGAAGCTCCGTCGGACGAGCTACACTCGCTTCTGAGATACCGCCGCTCGGGAGCTGGCACTCCCTGAGTCGCTTGCCTGGGATACTACCCCTATAGAAACTACTACCGCAGTAGTACTATCGAAGATGCTACTCGTCTCGAAGCTTCCGCCGGACGAGACGGTGACCGGCGTCGGAGATATCGCTGGAGCGAGCGCAATCGCCGGTCAGTTGGCTGCTTGGGTGATACTACCCATACGCACACTACTATCCGCAGTAGTACTCATCAAGATTCTATCGTTTGATAAGTGCCA
>JALJEV010001041.1:0-176733 GCA_026586105.1 Hylodesmum podocarpum
CATAGAATAATAACTATCACTTCCAAAAAAGGAAAAGTTACTCCCTCTTAGGATGTACTTAGCAATAATTTAATCAGCTCTTCAATTAAAAATGATGCCGAATAGCCTCAAGCAGATTCACCAGAGCCATCTTTTGCAATGTAACCTCAAAACCTTCAAAGCATCTTTCATATCAGGCACCTACACATTAAACTTCTTTTTCTTTAAGAACGAAACATGAACTTTTTCTTAAACACAAACACCTTCAAACATATACTTTATCTGTGTAAGATGAGTAAGGGAGAATTTCCTGGAAACAAAACAATAATTATTCTCACTCCATCACCTCATCAATCAAAAAAAAAATGAACAGTTACTACAAACTAACTAATTTGTGGCTTTTAAATACAATAAAAAAAAATCACCTATCCCAAAGAACTTGACTCAGGGGAAATACTTTCAAAAGTTGGAGTCTTTTTTACATAAACGGTTATCTGAGTAAACAAATCATATGCCAAAACAACCTGGCAAGTGCTCTGATATCTGAAAAACAAATTACATTTTACAAAAAATAAACAAAATTTCCTCAAAAAATTTTGAGAAATGCGCAAAAGAACTGAAATAGTAAGAACGTAATTTCTTGTGTAGAATATCATCCGTTCCTCGGGGATCTAATGGTTAAGTATCTTCAGTGTTTTCTTTCTTCTTTGTGATAGCACACGATTGATCCATCAAACTGCTTTACAACCTTCTTGGCAATTTTGAAATCAGAACCACTTTTCAACGAATCCTTCGCATGCTTGACCCATCATTCTCCAACGAAGAGGTATCAAGAGCGTCAATTGGAGAAGAAATTGGTGAAGTTGTTGCAGTTGAACGTGAAAGCGGGTGGTGAATCGAGAAAGAGGAATTACCGGTGATGGAAAACCCATGAGTTACACTGAGTTCCCCTTTACTGAGCAGTTGCGAACTCGTGAGGAAAAAACTGTGGTATTCAAATTAAAAAGTTATTTATAATCAAAAGGGGAAATGGTAATCAAGCTTTGATATTTGTAAATTTGTAATAATCATAATATTTTAAAATTATATCGTAAGAAAAATGATTTATTTAAATAGGTGCGTCTTTTATCGTTTCAATAATTTTGTAATACAATAATTTTTTAAAATTGTAAATTTTGAAAAATTTAAATTATACATAAACTTTATGAATTTGAAAAGATTATATACCTCACTAATTTTATAGTAATTTAGAACTTTATTATCTGAATTTAAACATAATAAGAATGTTAACAATTTGGTATATTACTTTCTAATATGTTAAGCCATCAGCAAATCTATATATTATCACCATCTAAAACATTTTTCATACAAAAGTGTTTTCTATTTTACATATTAAACTAACAAAATTTCCAATAAATTTAGATGAATCGAGCTAGAAATATACCTCAAAAGGCTACAAATAAAAAAATAACTTTTTATTAAATATAGATATGTATGGAAGATAAAAGGAAAAAAATTGCTTTAGAGAAATTTAATAAATAATTTTTTTTCGCCAAAAAACAAGTAAAATATACTAAAATAATTATAAGTTTTAAATTTCTTAAATGTAGTAAAAATCAAAAAAAAAATATTGAAAAATTCTCCAACTGTTATCTCCCAAAACAATAAATTACTTTTATGATTGTGCAAGTATACTGAATAAAAAACAGCAAAATCTTTTTTCATAACCAAGATTTTTATTTAAAAAAAAAAATGTAGTTAAAATCTCCAATGTGTCTGGAAATATTTTGGGTCTCTCTATTTTAAAAATGGAAAGAATTCATCAATATTAATTGTACAAAGACAGACCAAGAGTTTTTGATTGACTAATATTGATAGAGTTTTGACTTTCCCTTTAATTAATTTTATGTTTTTCTATGTAATTTGTGCAAAGTTATCTTTCATAAACAAATAGCCGTTAACATATCAAAAGAAAAAAATTATAAATTAAACATAAAGTTTTATATCTTTTAAAAAAAAATGTATTTATATTATTTAATCATTTAAATATGTATACACAAAAATCTATTATGGATTTAATTCTAATAAAAGGTGTAATTTACTTCATTACTCCGTAAAGTATATATCATTCAAGTTATAATTTCAACCCTAATTCCACTATCATTTTAAAACTTGTGTTAGCTTACTACTTTAAAACTCAAGTTTTGATTATTTCAAATCTCATGTTATTAACTCTTTTGATGTTGTACTAATTGGAATGTGTTTTTCTTTTTTTTTTTCTTTTTTTTTTTTTTGACAATTTTTTTTTTTTGTCTTTTTTGATGAATATCATACACCTTTCTTACTTTCTTTTGCATACAATTATTTAAAAAAATAAATGATACAAACTCAAATGTATTTAGAGATGAGAATTAATTTATTAAAATATTTTAAAAGTTCTTCTGAAAAATGAAATTAAGAAATGACATATATATAATCCTATAGTTTGTTTTATAAACTGAAATTGCCACCAAATTAATAAAAAAGAAAATGAAGTTGCAAATTCATCCTGCAGGTAAGTGAAGTTTTCTCTCTCTCAGGGAGATGCCATGCATCATAACTATGCAGGTAATCAATTATTGATATAAGCCTATAAAGCTTAAAAACTGTTAAGAATTAGCTAGAATAACAACTTGTAAATTTTATGTATATTCTCTTAACCATTTTAAGTAAATTAAAGGAAAAATATCTTTAACTTTTTAAGCGTTTCCATACGTTAATTTTGAGACTATTGGCACAGAATTACTAATTGATGTTAGATAGATTATGTAAATATATACATGTCAAAATGCATATGCAGGAATATATGCAATTGCTGAAGAAAAATAATAACCCATTTAGACTAATTTTAAGTCTGTTTTAAAAAGTAATTAACACCCATTAACGTCCAATGGAAAGGTTTAAGGCAGATAAAAGAAAAAATACTGTAGAAATTTTATATATATTTTATTTAGCTAAAAAAATAGTAAGGAAATATATATATTATCAATTAGTTTTTTGAGTTGCAATTTCTGCCATTAATGTAAAGAAAATCTGAAAAAGAGATAACATTATTCACAAGAAGAAGTTTGATTTTTTTCTCTCTAAGTTACTACCTCTTTTCTGAATCTTCTTCTCTAAATATATTACTAAAATGCCAAACTAGAACCAAATGCTAATGAAGAATTATAAATAATGATATTTGTTTGATACTATAAAAAGGAGAAAAAGTAAGTTAATTAGATGCAAAAAATACCAATACAAAACACTAATAAAGAAAATTATTGGAAATCATTCTTACAAGTATTGGCTACAGTTTTTAGATAATTATCATCAACTAAATATTGTATACATTATAATTTATATGCAGATTATCATGACTTCAGTATGTAATTCCTTAAATAACAACCAATTTTCTTTTTTAAAAGATTTGGGACATTTAAGTAAATTATTATTAGTAATAAAATAAAAAAGTTCAACATAATACTTTTTTCTTTTAAAAAAAGTAATGATCAATGACATCTTTTTCTTCAATATTTTTTCAAGTATTTTTTCTGTGCATACTTTGTTCTTTTATTTGAACAAGAATATTTATTCAAATGCTCTTTTAAGTATAAATAATTATTGATTAAAAAATCATAGTAAATTTTAGAGTATTTACTATGATCGTATCATATGGTATTGCAGCTGGGTCAAATTTATATTATATCAATAAAATCCACAATACTGATTACATAAAAAACAAAGATTTACAATTCTATATTAGATTTGAATAAATTTGGATTACCAATAAATAATAACACCTGTGATACAGTAAAATATACATATTTCTTTTTAATTGACATGGAAAAATACGATTGTGTAAATATATGTTTTTATACATTTTTAGAAGACTTTTAAAGTGACTCAATCATATCGCTGTATAACTCATTTACTCTTGTAAGTAGTCATCAAAGTACTGATATTTAATATTTGTGTTTGACTTTTTATAGATTAAAATAATTAACATCAATTATATGTATAAGTAATCATCATTTTTTTCAAATACTCTTTTCTAGTAATAATATTCTTCTTTGATACGATTGATTACTGAAAATTACAAATTCAATAGTGTTAGAAAACTCCAACAATACAAACACCGTAATATTTATGTATCAAAACACGAATTATAGTCTCATTGGTAAGGTTCCTGGGTCAGCATAAAATAGATTACCTGTATGCAGAATATACACTACACAGAAAATTTTGGTATAAAAAATTGTCAAATGTTACATGCTTCCATATCAATATCTAGAATTGCCAAATATATAGAAGTGGATTGCCATTAATTTCCATCAAAGAATCCCCTCTTCTCACATCCATCTTCTTTTGTTGTGTAGTTTGTACTTGTGCTTTAGACTAATCAAAACCTGAGCCTTTAAGCAATAGCTTAAACATGGCTCCCAAAATTAAGCATTTTTCTTGTAATTCTATTTCACCTATAATGCTTTCTACATGACATTAATCATGTATACATGTGCATTTGTTACCAGTTTTTTTTTTATTATAAATTTGCAGCTTGAAAGCATAATTACATAAAAGTTATAAGTGGTTGCCACAAATATCCATAATATAGCGGTGCATAAATATTAATAAATCCAGGATCAAAACAATTTTTTACAAAACCAGTTTCTGACTCATGCAATTAACAAACCCCCATATTATAATTTATATCAATTTCAAGTATCACAATTACAAAACCCCATTCAGCAAAGCCAGTACAAAGCAAAAGTAAAGTGGAAAATAGAGGAAGTAATTGTTCTGCCAATCTGATAGAAGCTGAATATTTTTAAGCAAAAAGGACTGACATTCTATCACACCTCCCAAACTCAATAGTTCTTTAGGTGATTTTGGCTTATAAAAACCTGCATTTTTAACTCTTTCTTATGCCTTGGTGTTTTCAGCTTCACTTCCTATGTTGTCGGAGGATTCCCCATCAAGGCAACTTTTGCACTATACCTAGCGTGCAGTATTCCTTTTGACTGTTTCAGTTTCACTCCATCAAAGCTTAGAAGGCGTTTTGCTTTGAATGATGAATATATCTCATGACTGCTTCAGCAAGTTCATAAAACTGTCCACTATGGCTTTCCTGGAGAGAAACGCTCTGCGGTGTTTGTATCCCCTCTCCTTGTCCTTAACTTTCTTTTTTCGTTAGCACTTTTGCTTATTATTCTTTATGATGGAAGACATTCTTGAAATTTGTTTTATTAACAGTATAAATTATGACTCCAAGCTCTAGAATTAGTGTTACCAAGGATCTGCATTATGATGATGGTGTGATGGTGTGGTGGTGATAAAAGTAAAAGATTAGGTCCCAAACTTATTTTTTCAGTCTTCTAAGCCTTCCAGTGAATTTTTATTAGGATTTGTTTTTAGTAAAAATGTCTATAAGATTTAAAACCATAAATTTACTTCAGAAGGCTATCATCCTTCACCAGATATGAATTGTTACTCTCTTCTGAACTACCCCTCATATGTCACACATCATCCACCATCTTCTGTACTCAGATCTGGCAAAAGTAAATAGTCCTCAGAGTTATGCTTACTACTATTGGCACTCGCCTTGTTGAGAACTCTGCAAGAAGAGTCGGGGTTATGCTTGGGAGTGCACTTCCTGCAGTTCATGATGTTGTGGGGTAGAACCCCTTTGTCTTATGTGGTTCAAGATGTGACTAGTCTTGCAAAGGGTTTTTCTTATGGGCGTCTAAAACTGAGGAGTTTAAAAGTTGATAAATTTACCTTTAATCCCACTGGACCCTGGTCCAATAGAGAGTTGGTTTAGCAACGATTGGATGATGAGGTGTTGTTTTTCTCCTTGGTATATGGTAAGATTTTAGAACTTATTTCCTTCAGATTGATCAGTCTTTAATTTCAAGCATTACCGGATTTTTCTGACCAAACTTTTCCCTATTTGTTTTACTTTAATAACATGGGAATGCTTTTTATTATATCCATCATCTTTGATTCCATAAAAAGGCCGCTGGGAATTCTCAAACCTTGAATACACCACCGCTTGACTCCCAAAATAGCACTGTTAACTAAACCGTATTAAGTGAACTCAACTCTAAAAAATAATATAGCTATGTTTTTTGTTCCTTATATGTTGAGCCTTATATTTGCCATCTCAACCATTACCTCCTCTCGATAGCATCTGGGTACCATACCAACTGCTTTCTTATGTCTTCTGCAGACTTCCTGCACTAGTTTGAAGGCAATGATTCTGATTTGCTACCTGACCTTGAATCAATGACATTCATTTCCAAGCTAAAATATTCCTGCCAAATGCTTTTTCTGAAATCATAGAATTTTCACTTTAAAGCTTGGTTATTACCTCTTGCATTCCCATCAAACTGTATGTCCCTCTCCAAGACAGACTTTCCACAATCTTAACTTGCACAATTTGAATCCCATCATTTGTAATGTTACACGACTATACTTGAATTCGCTAAAATTTGGAACAAAAGTTGCTAAATCCGAGACTCAATTCTTTGATCAGCTGATCGGCAAATCATCGTAGAAACATCACCTCTTCGATCCGCATATTCAACTAAATCAGCAATAATAATACTGCTTGCGCTTCAAATACCCCATTCAGCAATGATATATATTATACTCTTCTATTTTTTCAGCCACCTTCACCAAAATATCGTAATGATTCTTTCTTTTTGCATGCCTTCTCTACCACCGCCATGCCAAAAAGCTGTACACATTTATAGTAATGCTGGTTACTTGTTATGACGTACTCTCTGTGTTGGCGTAAATCTAATAGAGATCATAGATAGATTTTGCTGCAGTGTCATGACTGAATTCCCACAGAATCATACTGATTTCCCTCAACTTAAACTGGGTAATGGTAGTGTTTTTATATCACTTTTAATTCCTCCAATGATATGCCTTCAATCTTTGACGCTTTCCCAAAGTAAATTTTTCTTTTGATAGCAAATTTCTAACTGCAGAGCTATGTTTCGTCCTTCTCTCGAAGTCATTTTTTACAAACAAAGTTGATATTTTACTGAGACATATGGAAATGTTTGCTTCACTGTGGAGAGACTTTGAATCCCAGAAGGAAATGTTAGATGTTTTTCTGTTCATGATGCCTTATAGATACCTCCTGCTGTGCAGCCGCTTTGATCTACATGTAAAGAATCAAAAATTATAATATAAAGGAAACTCAGTATTCTTTGCTAACGTTAAAGTAGAATTTAATGGCAAAGTTAACTTCTTAAAGCATTACTACAAACAACTTTCTTTACTCTCTGAGCCAACCTGCACTTACCAATAATCTAAAAATTAACCTTCAAACACCATGCAAGAAGCATATATCTATACAGCAGAGTGTATATTGATATTTCTCTTTCACATTTTATAATTTGCAATGCTCCACTTGCCCCCTCTACCATCAGAAATTTACCTACCAAATAATTTTTCTTGAGCAAAAATGGTTTATATTGTAATATTCCTTTTCTTTCATTAAGGTCCACAGTTAGTAGAAAACATGGAAAAATAAAATAGGGCTAAGTTGATCTCTATCCACAATAAGTTACTTCCTTAATGAAGGTTCACGCACAAAACATGGTAAACCATATGCACCCCTTTTAAATAGAGTCTCAAAGACACCTTTCAACAGTAAATATCCAGCAAACTCAATAAAGCTCTTGCCCTTCAAACCAATCTGCAGCAAACAAAGAAAATATATGCTATCCTTTTGAAGATTACTCCCACCTAAGAAACAGCATTTCAAACTGAAGTTATATGCAAATAGTACATAAAATCCATTTGTGCGAATTATGTAAAAGCGAGACGCTAAAAAATATTTATTCTTTTTCTGACTTTGTAAACGTGACGCACTGAAATCGTAAACGAACAGTCAACTGCTAAAAATAGGTATTACCTTTTAAAAAATACATCAAATTAGTTAAAAATATTAACTTATTTGCGTGTTTAAATTTAAAATGCTTACTTTTTGCTTTCTTAATAAATATTTTTCAGTTACACTTCATTACTAATCTTTAGTTAAAGACTAACCATCACTTTGTCCCTAAAAGTAAAATATCATCAATTTCTATATCATCTTAAAACAGATAAAATCTGCAATACTTAATAATGCAATAATTTTCTTTAATTTTTAATTCCTGAAAATCACTTATTTTTACTACTGTTTTAATACTTGAAAGTAAGTAAGCAGGCACCAATACAGTAGAACGATAATGCCTTCACAATCTTTTGGAGCACATATATAAAAACATAGATAGGAACAAAACATGAAACAAGATGATTAAATTCGCAGAAAAAACATTGCATTCAGATAGAAACAATAGAATTAGAGTCAAACGATTCACGTCCAATTTTGTTCTACACTTTTATACATACTTTAACTTACTAGATTCTTTTTGTTTTTATTTTCTCATGTGTATAATTAAAATTCGTAGTTGAATTTAAAAGAAGTATAGAAGAAGGCGATACATTTTTCAACTCAGTGTTTTGCAAGGAAAGTGGTATTTTCTGCGAAGAAGCTCCTATAGTATCTTCATAGGCGCAATCTTCAGATTTATTCGCGTTTCTCAAATTCATCATCATTCCTATTCTATTGATTTATTCTGTTCTTCTGTTTTAGGTTAAAGCACATTGTTGTTCTTTGCGCTTAGAATGTAAGGAAATTAGAGCAAGGTAAATGCTTGAATAAAAGGTGCAGAAAGTGCATATGGTAAAAAATATAAAGAAGAATATTAATGCAAATGTCAAAGGAAACAGAGAAAGCGTAATTTTGACTTTATACGATGTGTTAACAGTCTTATCAAATGAAAAATAGGTGAGTTAGATATGGTAAAAAATTCAGCATTCATGTAGGCATTTATTTTCTATGGAATTTAGAAATGTTATAATTCTCTTAGCTTAAAAAATATTTTCTTTAAGTACATATTTTTTATTTCCCTTCTAAAAATAATAAACTGAGAATTACAGCTTAATTTTGCCTTTTTTTTTTAACCACTTGTATAACTCTATTTTTTAACACAGTTCTTTGAATACATTTTCTATTATTAATTAAAATCTATTAAAAATTACGAATCATAAATAAGAATCATTAGTAAACCTAACATAATTGCGTTATTTATGTCAAATTAAAACATAAAAGATCAAGCCTTGTACTAGTAATAGAATGAAAATACCTAAACTGGTTCCAAAAACAATTACTATGTAAAAAAGGTTCTACGCTCTAGATTACATATTAAAGTGGTAAAAGTAACAAAAAAAGTTATAACACATATTTTCATTATCAGTCAGCAAAACTCAAGTCCATCTCTTAAGACAGTATAGATGCTGTAGAAACCCTTGATCGTACTGAGTCAAATCTGACATTTTTGTTGATGCTGCAAATGTTTAATAAAGGGTTTCAAAACAATTAAAAAATGAATAACTTAATAGAATATAATGAACTAAAAATACAAGATAAAAGGCTGAATGCATTATACATTCATTTGGACCATCAACCAATAAAAAATTTATTCGACACAGCATGTGTCGTTGGGAAAAAATTATGTAACAGTTGGACAACTAACATTAGATAAACTAAAATTATATAGCCTTGTTAATGAAGACAAATTATTCATTCAGATGCTAGTGTATGTTGTGACTAATTTTTAATTCAAAAGACTCTTGGTGTAGTCAAACTTCTGACAACTTTAAGTCAAGGAAGCACCACATCATATCAATGGCTCCATCTATCTCACAGCTTAATTTGTTATGTGAAGGCCCAAAATTTATTTATATCTGTAAATAAACACTGAAGCCTACTTCCATAATCCCCAATACCCACCTACAAACAAAATAAAATAATTCTAGCTTAATGGCCTACGATTCTTACTCAGATAGCAAAAGAGATTGACTTAATGCACAGAGATCTAATTAACATAAACAGCAAGATACCCACCAGTATTACATATCTCAATAAGAACTGATTTCTTGCAGATCAATCTGGCACCAACTTCTCCAGGAGACTCAGCATTTTCAGCTTCTCCTACAAGGATGGCAATCTTCCAGTTGCTTCACGATCGTATTTAATTAATAACTATCGCAAAACCATACTTAGCATATAACAAAATTAGAACATACTCATATCAAAAAAATTCAAACTGTTCATAAGTATCTTGTGTACGAGCTCCTGTTTTGTGATTGGAGTTCGTTGACAGATTGAAATATAGAGTGAATCACGCTAACCAAATCCAGCAATGGTGAATAATTCCTATGCCGTGGTTCTAAACCAGCTTTGATTTTGATGATTTTTCAAAAGAATCACCATGACTCCTTCTGCCTGCACTCAAAATCAAAGTTGATAAGTTGCGCAAGGTAGAAATCACTTTTACGAGCAAGAATTATCTTTGTAATAAAACACAATTCACAAATTGAAAACCCGTTCATGACTTTTCAAAGGAATATTTAAGACCACAGAACATGATCTCAGAGATGGAGAATAAATACATCAAAGATCTTACAAATGAATTAAAAGAACGGATTCTCAAAGCTACTGAAATGGGGTAACCAAAGAAGGGATACTCTAAATTTACAAGGCTATGTTGATAAATCCCTAGATGTCAATCTAGAGAGAGAGAATGAAATAGCAATCACAATATAAAAATCGTCAGCATATCCATTATAAATAAAAATAACCCAATGGAAGTTTTCAACTAATCCTTTAATAAAGAGAACTTTTAGAGAGAAGCTTGGTTCCACTAAAATTAGTACTAAACCCTGTAAACACCCTATTTAAAAAATTAACCAGAATAATAAGATTATAAATTTGTTATAAATAAAAACTAACATTTTCAGATGACTATCCTAATGTTCACTTTCAATCTTCCAACGTTTCTTATTCCTTATCTTTCTTCTCATAACTATGCACATATATATATATCTCCCTAGATAGTTAGAATTCAGCATGAACCCTCATAATACTAGAAGACAAATTGCTTCATTCAAATGAAATGAATTACAAGCTTAGAAGTATGACAAGAAGAATTACACAAATTAAAACAGGAGTATATTAACAATAGCATACTCCTGAAGTGCAGAAACAGAATCAAATGAATTGCAATCCACAGGACATCCTCTGCAAGGTTCAGGTAAGTTATCAAATTCATGCCGAGATCTGTTAGATTCCAACTTGTCTACTCCAGTGTCCAAGTCATCATTGCCATCCATAAGTGAAAAGTCAAGCACTCTTTTAGCTGGCTTATGACAGTATGTTGACTCTTGGGTAGATGAGTTCTGGGGCTTAACATCAGAGATGGTCAATCTCCTCCTCTTAACATCAGAAATAGGCAATCTCCCCAGGTGCTGATCGGGCAGGTGTCTCTGTCATAAAACTATCAGCGGCACTTGAGATGTTTTTCATATCTTTGCTTTCAGAATTATTGCTAGTAACAGAATGTAGAGGGCGGATCAAATGTACTGGTGTGTTAATAACACTAGGTTGAAAAAGGTGCCTTCCTTCCGTGAAGACTAGCCACATTATCAGATAACAGTGCACAATCACATTGTTTCTGCAGTGCCTTTATTTCTTGATTATCCAGTGTTTGAGATGATGGAGGAGGTTTTGTGAATGAAGAGCACTGACATTTTCTGCCTGGTCATCAGCAATATTCTTCTGAGAAAAATGCCTTCTAAAAGCTGGATACAATTCATATTTCCCTGGCAACATTTCAATTTGATTGGAAATTGACAAGGACTCTGTTGAAGAATTCACATGCGCAGATTGGCAAGTAAGTTCTTCAACATGTGAATCTTCACAATTCAAGTTACAATTTTTTCGCTAAAGGGTTCCGGCAGTACCGCTCTGGAATATCAGCAACCTTATCCAAAACAAAAACCAAAAAAACTATCAACATGAGTTCTTTTTTGGATCAATCACAGTTTCAAATTTATTTAAAAGAATAATGATTGTAATTTAATAACAGTACTAGTTTGGCATCATATAAAAATAAAATAGAGTCATTACAAACTATCATCATTTATGAATAATGAATTCCAAACAGAGGGACTCAACATAAGCTGTAAAAGACATCTTCAACGACAAAACGCTACACTATTAGCATTTCATAGCGGCAAAATCAATGAAAAAAGGGATTGCATAACTATAGTAAATTTGCATAATAGCAACCACAATCAGCAATAAGGGAACACTTCACAATAAATTTCATTAAGCAGATACACTAGTTGGAATTGTTGTGTCCCACCTCAGGATGAGACTCCCAAAATTCTCTAACCCGTGCCTCAAACAGCCCCTTCAATAACACTCTTCTGCCTTGAGAATGAGCATCATCTGCTACCCCATCGGAATTCAAAGAAATCTGAAGATCAGGCACCATACAACTGGTGCGTTCGTCACGCACAAAAATCTTCTTAATAACAATGGCCTCAGGTAGCACAAATTTCATCTGGGCAAGATGACCAAACTTAAACGTCCTAGACAAGTCCAAACACACAATTCCATCATTAAACACAAAAACTAAACCAACACATCAAAAACATAAACTCATGCATATAGCAAAATAAAATAAAATAAAATTATACCTTCCAGTTAAATCTTCAATGCCGGACTTCATCATCGTAAAGGTTTGAGCCCGTTTCCCACGGGACAACTAAATCAAAGTTTCCAATCCATGGAATAACTCATTCAAAATTTTATACCTGCACACAAACCAAAACACACCGACAAAAAAAAAAAAAGAAATCAAATAATTTTTAAAATAAAAATATCCAAGATTAAAGAAAAAAAAATCAAATTTTTAAGTACTTTTCCGGAAACTTGGAGGAATCATTATCAGCAATCTTAGGTTTTCTGGAGAAGAAGGCCAGAGTGAGATTTGTCTTCTGGCACTCTTGGGCTGTGACGGCGTCGTTTCATTGTTTTGCTTCTGATCTTGTTGCAAGCCCTTCGCAACTTTTGTGATTTCGGAAATAGAGAGGGCAACGCCACGGTTACGAATCGCTGCGGCTGCTTTTCAGGCGTGATGGTTGTGAACTTAATAGGGCTTGGAGATTGGGGTTTGTAACTTCGAAGATTGGATTTCTTCGTGGCATTGTTTGAAGGAGATGCTGCTTTCGTGGCATTGTTTGAAGGAGATGCTGCTGCTTTGATACTTTCGATGATTTTGTAGAATTCTTCATTGTAATGATTGCGAATTGAGAACGAAATCAGTGAGAGAGAAGAAGGGTTTGAGAAAATTGGGGGGTGGGTTCCCGCCAAATTGAGACGTTGCTTCCCGCTGTTATTCAGTAAAAGCCCAGCACAGAAAAAAACGAAGCGTTTTTCTTTATTGGGGGTCGCCAGTAATTTTTGGTGATTGAAACTGAAGTTGTAGCCCAATATATAATGGGCCTCCGAGTGCATATAAATTTATTTTGAAGATCCAGTCTATATCTAAACTACATCTATTTTAATAAATTGATTTCTGAAAATCCAATCTATATAGATTGAATTTAAAATTAATATCTAATTTTTTTTTTCCTTAACAGAATTTGGATATTTTAAAATTAACTTTAAAACCAATTCAAAATCAATTTATAGTTTAAAACTACTTTTAAAACAAAAACAAAAAAAATAACTGAATTTAAAAATATCTAAACAAAAAAAAAATAACTAAATTTAAACATATTTAAATAATGAGAAGGATTTTCATTTTAAATGTATTTTAAATAGATTTACAGAGCATGTCATATTTTACATAGATCAGGTGAGATTAATAAAAGGACTTATAATAAAAAAAAAAAAAGTCAAATTAGACTTCATATTTTTAATATAGATCAAATTTGGAAACTAAACTATTGTCACACTTACTTCCAACACCATTTCAAAGACATAATAAATTATTATTATTATTATTTGGTTTCTAAATTATTATATTTGTCTTATATAATTTTTAAAATATTAAAATTATATTATAAAATTCTTCAAGCATTGAGTATTTGTTATATTAACCTCTTTAATCATGTAACACAAAAACTAAATTTATAGATTTTTAATATTTTAAAGATTATTTATATGATTTTATAAATAATCTAGGAATTAAATTGATAGTTAATTCAATAGTCTATATTTAATAGGGTATACTTTCTTGGTCCTTTGGTTTGCATTTAAACAGTGGTCCATGATATTATGCCTTTTTTTTTTCTTCCCAACCTCTCACCTTTAAGTATTTTGTTATAAAAGATATACTTGACATAAATTATTTTCTGTTGAGTATCTTACCAAAACTTTGTTAAGATAATCAACAGTATCTTGAAAAAATAAAACTAGTTTTTATTGACCAAAGTTTATGCATCCATATCCAATTATATAGCACGGTGCCTACGCCTAGTACTATACTTTTTATACGAAACTTATATTTATAATGCAATGGAGAGAATAAAAATTTGTGATTATACTGTATAACGAAAACTTGTAGAGAAATAACTAGCCAAGTCTAGTCAATCATAATTAGCTTAAGATTGTCGTGTTAATTGATTAGTAAAGTTATGCTAAACTTAGTTTCATAAGTTTCAATTTTGTCAATTGGAGTATTTTTCTTTTGTTATTTGTCAAGAAACAAAATTATTTATTAAACACAGTGTTATTTGTCAAGAAACAAAATTATTTATTAAACACAAAGGAGAGTTAGGAATGATATTATAAATATAAAGATGGGTACTTTAGAAAAAACAATAAAATATTAATAAAAATTGTTATTTAAATTAAGATGGCTTATAAGTTATAATCCATTTTCTCCCATTAATCCAACTTAATCCGAAAAGAATCTTTATATATCAGTTAAAATTTTGTTAATTAAAATTCAAATATCACATTAATGATTATCGTTTATTTAAATTGTTATATTTAAATTGAATAGATGATAAAAATGTTATTTTTTTAAAAAATAAATAACAACATTATCAAATTTTCAGATAATATAAAAGATTTATTTATTTAAAAATAGATGATAAGATAAATTATTTCAGCAAATCTAAATACTTTATCATCCAAATTGCATAGCCACTGTAGGCTTTACTCTGGTATAAAAAACACATTTTTAAGGAAGAAGAAGAAAGTGAAAAGAGTGATTAAGAATCCCATAATAAAATTTTGATGCGAAATTATTATTGTGAGTGTAATTTCCTTTTGTATGTACAAATCTTGTATTTGTTTTGTTGCCTTAGTTTTTCATCAAATATAGGATATCAAGGTCATGAGTTGAACCCTTTTTTTTTGGGGAAATTCTTAATTTAAAGATCTTATTCAATTAAAACATTAATATACAGATGTTCAATAACGACAAGCAAGAAGAAAGTGAATGAATGTGTCTGTCAGTTCACATTTCTCTATTGATTGCACGATGTTATCTCTTATTCTTGACTTTCTCATATTACGATGTTTTACTGGTTTCATCGAATCAGTTCAATGAATTGGGTTGTAAGTTATGATTGCGTTTACTCATCATAATTTTGGGACTTAAAGATACAACCACGCACATGAAATTGTTCTAACAAAATTCAAATTAATTTTCGTGACAGCTAGCAGGATCATTAGTTGTTATATTATCCTTTTGGATGTTAAGACACATTAAAGACATTATTAAATAGCAACCAAATTATAACGAAATCATTATTCTGACCTACCACACACATACCACACATTATTAAAGACAAGAAATGTGCACATCAGTAGTGTTATTGTTGACTTCATTTTTTGACACATTGCTGAAATAGGTTTCCTGTCAGCTAATTAAATAGCATTCTAAACGACTCACAAAATGATAACAATTAACAATCTAACGATGACAGTGAAAAAAACTTGGACAACATTCTAAATACTTAATAATTTTAACTACACTAAATTTAACATTATCCGTGTGATATGGTTTTAGATAAATATATAATAAAAAAAATGTTCAGTGTATAACAACCCTCTAATAATTGTTTTTACAGCAATTAAACAAGTACAAGGGTAGCATTAGTTTTGAGAACATCTCGTTGCTTAACAAATTTAAATTTCTATTTCCACTTGTCAATTGTTTCTTTCGTAATCAAACCAATCATTTAATACTGCACATCAAATACCCTATCAAATAAGCACTTCTTAAATTCTTGGTACTTTTCTAAAAGACGTTATAATCAGTTAAAATCAATAGCGAACTAAACGGCTACAACATTACAACGAAACTGCCACATCATACTGTAATTATATTTTTTCAGATATAAAACACAAACATTAAAAAAAAATCTACATTCCACCAAAATTACCGGAACAAGTTATAAGGGAGTGCTAGAATATTAGGTCAGAGAAAATATTTCAGGAATGAATAAGATGAAAAACCGGAAACAGCTCAACAGAATTGGTGAAACTGGTCACAGTTTGACCTTGACACAAAAAATCTCAATAATGGACCGAGAAACACCCAATAAAGCATACGCCATGTAACATAGTCTTTTACCATCGACATAAGTCCAAAATTTACTTTTGCAAACAGTATTAAGGCACAAAACAACAGCCCCATCAAGAAACCAAAACTTCTAAGAACACTGATAAGATTTAAGGAAAACCAATAAATAAACTAGCACTTCATCAACTATATCAAAAAGCAATGTCAGTTGAATATAGTTTCTCAGTCAGGAATGATTTGCTCGCCGTCAGCATTTGCCTCAGTCTCAATCTTTGGTTTTGAAGGAGCTGAGGCTCCAGGAGCCTGCTTCTTCTTGATCCCACTCACTATATCATCAATCCTCAGAAGCATGCAAGCTGCTTCAATGGCTGTCTTAAAAGTTTGTGCCTTCACATTGTAGGCATCCCAAATCTAACATCACAATAGAACAGAGCATTTTTTTAGTCCACTTGTGAAATGTATGCTTATCAAGATGATAGCATAATACAAATGCTTGGAAACGTATACAGTGTACACAGAAGATTTGGGATTGGCAATTAACAAGAATATAATAAGATATACATGACTATTCTACAAAAGAAATCAACACATTTTCTTCACTCCATTGACTCTTTTGGGAGCAACTGAGAAAGTTAGTTCCAAGTCAAATGTGACTAACTCTGGTTGACAAAAAACAGTTGGCAGTTTGGGGTATCATTTACAATATGCATATGTCACAGAATAGGATGAAAGTACAAGTACCTTGCGCTCTTTCATGTCAGTGATACTTCCAGTATTTCCATCTATACCAACCCATGCATTTTCTCCATTTGCATGCTATCATTTTCAAGAACATTTAAATATGATCAGACTTCATTAAACGGACTATGCAATTAAGTACTAGTAACCTATATGACCTGACTTCATCAAAAGAACTATACAATAAATACTTACAAACTATTCTTACTTTCCCTTGTAGAGCAGTCATAGTACGGATGACATTTACTCCACAATTTTGTGCCAAAGTTCGCGGTATAGCTTCAAATGCGAGGGCAGCAGCTTCAAGGCCACTGTCAGTAAACAAGAATCTTAAGTGAGAACAAGTGTACACTGCTAATCAGACAAGAGATAGAGAATCTACCAAATCTGTTTTAATTAGTACCACTACTGGTTCATACTGAATAAAATCAACAATCACTGACTCACCTTCTCTATGCCCTCAATAGATGAACTCTTCTGTTTCAAGGCAGCCGACACAGTCAACTCGGTAGCACCACCTCCAGGAACCAGTTTTGGATTCTTTATTATATTCCTCGCAACTGACATGGCATCCTGTCCAGAAAACAAGTTTCAGAAAGCAGTATAATCAATTCTAAATCCTTAGAACATGTCAATGGCTTACCTGTAAGTTTCTTTCAACTTCATTTAAGAGATCCTTACTAGCACCTCTTAGTAGTACGGTACAGGCTTTGGGATCTTTGCAATCAACAATAAATGCAAAATACTCATCTCCAATTTTCTTAACCTCAAATAACCCAGCACCAGTACCAACATCAGACTCCTGCAATTCATCAGGTCTGTTCACAATAACAGCACCACATGCCTTTGCAATCCTATTATTATCAGTTTTCCTCAGCCTCCTGATTGCACTAACTCCATGCTTGCTAAAATAATGGCAAGCCAAATCACTCAGACCCTTCTCTGTGATTACCAAATCTGGTTTAAATTTCAATATCTGCATGCACAGCTCCTCAATGTATTCTTCTTCCATCTTCAATAAGAGGCTCCAGTCTTCTTCTTTCAGCAGTTCGGCATTTGTTTGGTTTTCACCCTTTTTATACTCGAGGGGAGAATCAAGAAGAATGATACGTGGGTTAACAATCTTTCTCCTCATTTTGCCAGGGGCAACCACATCTTTGTTTATCATAACTCCCTTGAGAACTCTTGAATCCTCCAGCTGCCCACCAGGGACCTTCTCAACCTTAATATAATTCTTAATATCTACATCTCTCAAACCTTGGCCAACATCAACACCTACTGTAGTAGTAGCATCAATAGCTAAATCCTGGATGCAAACAAGGAAGAATATATGATACATAATTCAACAGATTTAGAAATGCTATATAATTGCAGAAGGCTCTAATAATCAACAAATGCTAAGATAACAAATAACAAATAACAACGAGCTAAGTACAAGAGCCAAAATACAATGACATTATTTTGAAACTATTTGCTAAATTTCATGTATCTATCCAATTTTAAGAATGAAGACAATATATTAATTTGATAAATTCACAGAAAATCACCAAATTTCAGAAGCCCAGATTTGTCTAGATGCGAAAATATATGGTTAACGAACAAGTAAATTGTGTTTATCAAAATAACAACTAATTCTTTTGAGGAAAAACACAACAGATGACAGCTGACATCACTTAACAGTGAACCACCCTCCTCATCAGCAACACTGCATAGACTAGGCTTCCTTTATGCAGGACAATAGAGTTTGAATAAGTAGTATAATGAATTCACACCGTACACACACAATTCTGGTAGATGAATTCCCCTACCAGTAAAGGCTCTCCTTCAAGGAAACAGTTCTCAAACTTGCACAACAGAAAAACACCCCAGACCTATCAGAAACTTTCCAGACTCTTCCTATAACTACAAAACATACAATTGAATAACTGCAACAAAAATTGTCCAACCATTTAACCACTCTATCACAAATAACTACCGATTGTCCTATCACTTATTACTAATTCTAGCCTGCTATTTTCAAATCTCTCCTAGAGTACACAAGGCACATTTTGGGACTTCTGCACATTCTAGAACCTGACCCACATCTTGACTTTGGGTTGTGACAGGATTTTAAGAACAAACATAAAGCTCAACAATTTTATAAAAGAACAAAATATAATAGCAATTAGGAAACCTAGCACAAGAGAAAGATGAGATACTCACAGCAATTAAATCCCCAAATTGACCTGTGAATTTGGTACCTATGCAGCTTTTTACTAGCCCCAGCATAATACCTCCTGCAGTTTAATTCATCAAAGCATTGAGATTATACAAGAAGAAACCAAATGGAGTAACAAGCGTTGTTTCTGCATCTGCATATTACTCAGCTACTACAAAATATAAATTACCAGCAGATTATGCACTAAACTCAGTTCCAATAAGGCACTAGCAAACTATTTGGATTTTGGACAACCTACCTAGACTCTTCATCTACAAACAATTGGGAGTACAGAATTGAAAATTTTCAGCATGCCAAAAGTTTGTTTTACAGTACAAAAATTTACAGGGCACAGATGGTGGCCTAGTTCAAGACAAGGAAAGCCTATGTGCTCAAAGAACACAATTACAAACTTTTCGATAACCTATATTTACCTCATCATAAGGAAATGAGTGAGAACTCAAATTTACAACCTGTCAAATGCAATTCTATCATGTTTCACTTGAACCAATCCCTCAAGGTTAGCAGAGTGTAAACTTTTTCCTACTATTGGGAGGGAAAAATTTGCAATTTTGTCAAGAAAACTTACGATCCTGAGCATCAATAGGCATTGCAATTTTGTCAAGAACAGCAATAGCATCCTCCAAAGCTTTGGTATATGCTGTAAATTACAAAATTGTAGCACTATTAAGTCACTGATTATAAACAATTGCAATTATAAACAATTTTATATCTTTACAGAGAGGATTACTGATTAGCACTATTGGTTACCTCGGCAAATAACTGTAGGATGAATTTTGTCAATAAATGCATCAGCAACATGAAGCATTTCACCAGCTGCACCCAAAAACACAAGATAATGGAAAATGTAAAAAAAACAATGCTTCCCAACAAATGAAAGATCAGATCCTCCATTCAGTAAACACCAATATAACAAAATCTAGAATTTGCTGCTAAATGGTACAGAAACAGACCAAGAATGATGACCGATGTTGTTCCATCTCCTACTTCTTCGTCTTGGGTGCGACTTAATTCAATCATGGACTGTATACGTTCCAATAAGAGAACAGTGTTAGAAAGTTCCACAATGAAGAGAAACTAAGCAGAAAAAATCCCCACAGGTGGTGCTTTCACAATTCATAGTCTGGAGAGAAGTTATAGCAGTATGTGTAATGAATGTATGGCCAAGTAATATCAATAAAGTAAAGCAAATGATAAAAATACCTTGGCAGCTGGGTGAGCAAGGTCTAGTTCACGTAGGATAGCATTTCCATCATTAGTAACCACAATTCCTGTTAAATAGTATGAAAAAAGAATCAGCATCAAATAAATACTTAGAAACACAAGTGCGCAACAGAGCCATTATGCTAAAACTCTTCATTTCCTAATTCAGAACCTAAACAATAGAAAAAATAAATAACCTTAGAAACAATCTTACTAAAGGTGACAACAATTTGCAATTAGCAGAAAGCTATGTGCACCCTTCTCATGAACCAAAGATAAAAATCAGGAACTATTCGACCTCAGCAAGTTAATATCGAAAATGTGATTCACAAGAGTCCTCAATGAATTGCAGTTTGACGGAAACAAAAAATATGAAAACACTAACCTCCTGCAGCATCAAGAAGCATTTTTAACATGGACCTGGGTCCCAATGTTGTTCGGACTACATCAGCAACAGCCTGACATTCATCAACAATATTAAATTAAATTAGAAACAACAAATAAGCACTAATACTAACTACTGACAAGTTAGTTCAAATCTGTAATAAGTTTACCTTCGCTGCCTGAATTACAGCATGGCGCACCTTGGCTCCAGACTCTCGTTGCAAAGAGTCCTCTGCAAAATCAAATTCAAGATACACAAATATTACAAAACCATTCAAACCCTGTTTAGATAAGCCTCTCTAAAATCACTTATACAACAAGAAAATAAGAGCAAAATAATGAAAGAAGCTTCCACCAAAAGCTAAAATTAGCTTATTTAAAAATTAAAATAAGTTTTCCGAAAAACCTAAAATCATTTGGCTTCACTAAAAAGTAATTTCTAAGCTAATTTTTATTTTTCCATATTTTATTCTCCTATAAGTGCTTTAAGAGAAGCTTAACCTAAATAAAAAGCGAAAAAAAATAGATCATAAACGAAGAAGAAAAAAAACATACTGAGAACTAGAACCGGTGCGTGCATGATTTCTCAGATTCAAACTATTCCGCCAATGTTCACAGCAAGAGCTAAATCAAGTAACAGAGAACGTCCTCCCGAAGAGCTCGTGAGAATCTAAGTTTCACAGCAAAGCAAGTTAGTTTCAAACTACAAAAATCTTCTCTTACAAAACGAAGCAGATGCAAGCGTTTTACGAATGCAGAAAACGAACACATAAACGACGATTCAAAAAGCAAAACCCTAAATAACAGTGCGAGAGTGACGATGCAGTAAACGATGCCTCGCGCAGAAGCAGAGAAGGGAGAGGAATGTGAGTTACCTGAACTTGGCAAGAGAATGTCCGATCGGTACCGGAAGCAGCAACGGTAACGGTGGTTACGGCGGCGGAAGAGGCGCTAGGGCACAGAAGAATAATCGGTTTGTTTTGGAGAAATAATCGGCGAAAGAGTGTTGAGTAAACTTCACTGAGGTTTTCCGCAAAAATGTGCTAGAAAACCCTCGATCCTCTTAGTGCTCATTTTCATTTGTGTATTTATTTCACTTCTGGCTTTTCAAATTATTATTACTGTTATATTTTTGTTTTATTAACCTATGAATATAGAAATAAGGAGGCACAAGAGTTGAAAATTATTATTATTTTTTATTTAAGTATTTTTGGTTTCAATTTTTTTGTAATATTTTTATTTATGAAAAAAATATAAAAGCATGAAAGAAAAATATTCTTATTTGAGTTTAATAAACATGCTGCTTAATGTATATTTTTTTTTATAGTATTAACTAATTTAAAATTATTTTTGCACACTTTATTTATATAATATATTATTTGTTAGTCTAAAAATGAGATCCTCATTGCACAAGCTTAGAATGTCAATTAATGAAATATTTAATATGACTTTTGAAATATTTCTTATAACATTATATCAAATTTTTCTTCTATATAGTTAATACATGTATTAATAGTTTTCTTAAAATATTAACAATGTATTCTTTAAAGTTACATTTAGATGAAAAATTCAAAAGTTATCGAGAAATCTAAATATCTAACATTTTAATTATCTTCCTACAGGTTTGGTGGCCCAATTAAAGAGAAGGCTTGGGCTCTATGAAAAGCAATGACTTAGCTGGCCCAATATTCTGCCACTCAAAATGAACCATCACCACCCTTCTCTCTTCAAAGAAATATGCCAAATGCCAATGGTAGACACCATCCAGTCCCAGTAAAACTTGTATAACTCCTCACACAACTAAATTGAGATATGCATGCATATCCCAATATCTCCACCCTCTACAAGAAATGAACTTTCTATCCTTTATTTTTTTCCAAAAGGAAACAAAACGCTCTATTAAGCCCCAGAGATCGTAAACTAGTAGGTTGCTGATATTTCTCTTTTCACTCTAGCTTGAACTCATAAAAATTGTAATAATAAAATATGTATTAAAAAATATATTGAAAAAAGTGTGTAGAGTAGATTGCTGACATTTCTCTTTTCACTCTAGCTTGAACAATCATCGGCTTGGATAACCAAAACCTCGACAGGAACATTGCAACATTGCTCCACATTGTCAAAACAATTTAACATTCAGAACAAAGATGCATCTTGACAAGGTATAAAGGTAGACAAGTAAGGGGGAAGGAGAAAAAATAATCCAATTTGAGAGCACAATTTCTACTTACAATTGCAAGTTGTAGAATGGCAGTTGCCCAGGAATCACAACAAAATTATTGACCTGTATTTTACAATGTACTTTGATCAAATGCGAAAAAATTGGGCTAGTATATTCACCAGTAATACACCTTGATCCTGGTTATTGTCTTTCCAGACCTTGAAATCTCTAGAAAAGTAACCAGCATCACTCAACGTTTTAGGAGAATACAAGGAAAATGGTCCTTGTACAATTCCCTGGGGATCTCTGTAATGCCATATCACGGCATCCAACTGCACAGCAGGAACCAGTTCTGTAGTACTTGTTTTTTCATTTTCTTCATCATCATCGTCGTCACTTAGCTCTATAACCTGAATCTGTTTGTTTGGCAGAGTTTGAGAGATCTTCACTACATGTGATTCAACTGGCTTAGATGTACCATTCCTGTATGCTGTATCTGTTTGTTGCTGTGGCAGCTGTTGGACAGGTAAGCCATCACTTAGGTCTATAAACTCTGGCTGAGATTGCTGTATCTGTTTGTTGGGCAGTGCTTGGAGAGATTCATTTCATGTGATTTGGCTGGCTTAGGCATGCCATTCTTAAACAAAGTTGGCTTTTTTCTGGCAGCTGTTGGACAGATTCCCAAGCTAGCTCTCTAACCTGAATCTGAGATGACTGAATCTGTTTGTCAGGCCATGCTTCAGACACGTCTCCGTCAAGTGTTTGTTAGCTGGTGGCCGAGTTTTTGAAAGATAAGCCACAAGATTGATGGCTCTATCAAAAACACGCCAAGAACATAAAAAATGACTTAGAGATACTGGGCAAAAGATAAGGTCAGTCATTTCGTCCTGAAGTTCATGTGCATTGATGGCAGAAGAGTATACATGAAATCATTATTGACAGAAATTATCTCTGCATATGCAAAGGGAAGGCCACTTTACAGTTAACCTCCATACTTTCATGAAGCAAAGAGCCCTGGCAGCAGGGTACATTAGTTTTTACAGAATTAAATATTAAATCTCTCTGATAAAATAGTGTTTAATGGCATATTTTATTTTATGGAAATTTGGCAAAACAACTGAAACACAGCATCAAATAAAGAAAATAATGGATAATAATTAAGAGGGTGTGATTTGATCAATTATGAGGCGACACAAAAATGTAGAACATGTATGCAAACAACTTATCTTTATAAGCAAATTTACACAAACCCATTTATTTTTGCCAAACCAATCTGATTTTAGCTAATCCTATAATAATAAAGCAATAAAGCTAAATTGAAAATGCAGTAATCTGATAAGACCAAAAACCTGCTATAAGTTAATGGAAAAGGACAGTGTGATGGAATCGTGGAAATGGGGAAAGATAAGAGAAATGGGCAGTCTTGTAAGGACATTGGAAATCTAATCCTAGTAATACCCCCTAGGCCGACACGTGAAGTGCCTTGTAGGAAATTCGGGATTTCCTTCACCTAGGAAGTTACCCCTAGTGGAGGAGGATATTCTGCAGCCGGTGGAGCGATGCATTGTTATGGTGTGGTGATTAAGTATATCAAAAGCTATGCCTCGAGTGTGGTGCCTTTGACGGTGGAGTATGGCTTATCATTGATGCAAATCATTCGCGTGGAGTGCAGGTGCAATAAATAAATGTAAAACAACTCCCACCACACAAAACATGGACCCAGGAGATGAGAAAGCAGACATTACCATCAAAGCACATTCTGAGATGAAAAATAGGCTTAAAACAAACTGCAGTGTCGAGGACGAGAAATGAAATTCAACATAGTGCTATTCTTTGTCATATCCAAAAGGGGAACTGGTGATCCTCTCGAGGATGGGGAAATGACTTTGGTGAATTGCTTTGGGTTACGGGATCAGCGATGTCTAGCTTTGTATTTTGACGAACTGCCTTTGGGACCTCAATGACTAAAGATGCTTTTGTACGGGTATCCTGCCGAACTCTCTATATTGTACTAATCTACGTTTTTATCTTGAACAGCTGGTATTGTAGATTCTAATTCTTGATCATCATCAATAACTTGAGGAAATTCACGCAATAATCGTTCGTCTCAATCGGGACTTTGAAGCTTCTCCTTCTTTCAGGGTACTCATCCAGAGTGTACTTCCAAATGATTAAGGAAATTTTTTTTCATAGAAAACCTTTCTATCAGTTTTTCACGTAAATCACTAAACAAAGCATATAGCATCATACACATCAATTAGAATTCTAGTACAGTTAACAATGTATGAAGTATCTACTAGAGAAGAAATTTAGTAACATAACAATAGTGTAATGTGTTAACTAGGTTTAGTAGATGTTTCCATCTTCTGATGCAAAAATGGAGGGGAGACATTAGCACAGTACAGAAAATTTTGTCGACCTAATAAATATCAGAAAAGGATATTCTCTACGCCAACCCTTTTCATTAGTTCGATCAATAAGATTTTGTAGCACAATGAGCTCTCTTGCAATCCACTAAAAGAAAATCATCAAATAAAAAGAAATCAGCAATTAGGAAAGTTAGCGAAAAATAAAGCACAGATATCAAAATGGTTAAAATAATTTTATGTGAAACAAGTATGTAAAGTGCATGTATATTTTGAGGTACACAAAGAACAACATGACAAGTATATACACATGGATGCATGTGCATAAGAATTGATATTTGACACACAGACAAACATCAACAAGTATGAAAAAATATATGTAAGGTACAGCTAGTATTAATAATATCTAAGTAGCATCAAATACTTAAAACTCTAGTGTTCTTTGCAATAGAGTATGGTTAGCCATGGGCATTGCAAAATAATGAGAATACATAACAATAATACAGGTACCAAAAAGGCAAGCTGCTATAGAACAGAATTTTGACTTTTCCTGGTGCATAAACATATTACAACAAAAAATCATCAGCAGAATATATACAGACATCATGACATGGAGTAAAATGTGTGAGTGCCTGAGAAATGATTCCAGGTGCCTTCTTAGTATAATATACAAAAATAAACAGGTATTTTAGCTTTTGAAGAAAAAACAATTATTTCCTGAAAAAAATCTATTACCAAACATAGACTAGGCAGTGGTGGCTACCGGATGAAATAGTGGACATTCTGTTTCTATTTTTTTTATTCTTCTTAAATAGAGGCTTCACACACTCAATTATAACTTAGGATTTTGTTTAGTGAAATTTGTGGTCAAGCTATCTTGTCAATTAATTGCTAAGAATTGTTATATATCAAAAACTATACATAATTTATCATTTATAATTTTGTGATATATTTCAACGTATTTTCATTGTCTCCTCCCTTAATCTTACAATTTGATTAAATTCACAATTCAAAAATTAGCTTGACAAATTATGACAAAATCATGAACTGAAACATAAATGAAGCAATCAAAACAAAAGGTTCAGCTACAGTTGAGTACATACATGCTTAGTCATATCCTCATGCAATACTCTTGCTCTCTGCTCCATATCCACCTACCATGTAGAAAAGACAATGTCATATAATTTAGATTCATTAAAGCAACAGAGCAAGTATTGCATGTACAAAGAATACACTCTGCCCTTTATTCCTTTCAGTTCACAATTTATTGAAGTGGACTGTTCTAGTGCTGCAGGATTTCACTATTTTAGAATAATTCAAAGCAATAAAAAGAGCTTACAATCATTGGTCTCTTAACCAAGCCATCTTTTACTCTGAGGTGCAAATCCTCACACTCCTCCTGAAACCACAGTCACAAAATCTCAAACCCAAAGAATAATACAGATATGGAAAGCAGAAAGTTCTTGCACATGATAATTAACCAGTTATCATTGAGAAAATAGCATAAAGTAGCCACACGAAGTTGTGATTCTCATGAAAAAGTGTGCTACTTATTTGTCAGAACATATTTAAACTATTTTAACTAGAAAAGCAAATTAAAAAAATGAAAAAATATTATTAGCTTATTAATGGAGATCATAGAAAGTACTTTCCAAAGAAGAGCATGAAGTCCAGAATTTGTATGATAGTTGCTTTGTGTTTTGTTTTAGTTGCTTTGTGTTTTGTTTTAGTAAAAGAGTTCCAAACCATTTTCTCCATGCCCTAGTTCTCAGACTTCGGTTTTTTTTTTATAAGCTTTGTACAGACTTCAGATTATCCTTTGTTATATTTTAGGTTTGTCCTTGAGACTATCCATAAACAAACCCTGTTGCAGCTGGAATGAAGATGTGGTTTTGTATAGTAGCAGCCACTAGAGCACATCCCCAGATCCCTAAAGTTTTGAGCAAGGTACTAGCTTTACCAAAAACTAACAGGACTACTTTAAATCAACTTTTTCTTCTATTTCCCATCCCATCCTTTACTTCTCCTACATTTTAGTTTAGCACCAACTGGTACTAGAATAAAACCTTGAAGCAGTACACTTTATCTCTTTAGCTTCTCTATGTTGGCTTCAAAAAGTTATATCAAAAACAGAAATCTAGAAATGATAAGATGTTTTCTCATTCTCCCTTTTTTTGGCATATTTTTTTCATTCTCCTTAAATAACTATACTCAGAAGACAACATATACCATCACAATGCACATAATTCCCCCAGCATTCCCATTTTGCATTAGCATTAATTTAACATCAACTCTATCAGGGATAGTTAAAAAGTAGCCAGCCATTATACATATATCACATCCATAATTAACCTTCACATTATTAAAAATAATATATTAGGAATCAAAATGATAGTACTGAAGATAATCAGTAGTAAAGAATATCAAACCAACTATCAACTTCCTCTTAATATGTGATTATTTAAAACTATCAATGAAGTAATCCAGCATTCACTTGATAGAAATTTATCAAGAACAATGATTACACAAAGACAACTTGGAACTTTTGGCTTAGCACCATTTTTTACTTTTTTTAGGTACATGAAAATTTACGGGTAGGAACAGTTACCGCGTTCCAAGTTCATGGCATAACACAAGCATTTAAAATGGTACTTACAGTAACAAATGACTTACCAACAAGACTAGCATGAAACACACCCAAGACCTTTGACCCAATTTATCTACAAGACCTCATTTGGATAAACTTCTCATCAAGAATTCAATGGAGAAGAAAATTCGGAGCTCAAATGAATCAATGTTTCCCAGAAGTTAAAATGAACTTATGCACCCTAGCTTTTGGTGATAAGGCTAGCTTTTTTAGGTCCAAGAAAATGTGGATACTACAAAGTCAATTGAAGAGTTCAAGTTATAACACAAGCATTTAAAATGGTACTTCAACTTTTTACGTCCAACTCGATTAAAAATGTGGATACTACAAAGGGAAGAGTCAATTTAGAAGCAGATCATATTGTTTAGACCAAAACATGTGCTACATAGTAGTAAGACATTAGGATTTGCTTCATTTATGAGAATCTCAGCCAGCATGACATCATATGATTATACAATTTTGTTCACATAATTGCAAATTGTCTAGATTGTTCGATTTGACCACTTCACCATATCATCAAATACAGATGACCTAAACCAATGACATAAAAAAAACCGTACATAAATACATTTCTCTTTTCCATTTGTTGGCAACTTCAGTTTCTCAAAAACGACCACAACTAATGAAATTAGAAAAACAATATATTTCAGTTTTCCATTTGTTTGTAACCTTGACTTTCTAAAAACGATAAATACTAAACCAGTAAATGAACATACCTATTCAAAGTACATTTAGAAGTAAAAACAAGAAGCATTTAATGGAATGCAATGTCATAATCAACAACAGCAGCCAAATTACCGGTGACTTGCAAAAGCTGGTGAGAGTTCTTCTGAAGGTAATCATTTGGGTCACATCTGATTCTTAAGAAGCTTCCAACTACTTTAGTTTCAAAAGTTTCGGTCCTTTAAAAGCTCCTCAACTAGACTCCTCTTCAACTGAACAAGTTTGATGTTGGCGGGAACAATAGCAGCAAAACAGCTCCTTGGTTTTTCAAAAACCGGTTTCTTCGGTTGGATCTTCCTCTCTGAATGTGCCGTTCCCGGGGTTATGGGAAAGGCCTTATCATCATCGTCTGAGTTAAACAAAAAGTCATCAGAGGACTCCTCACGGTTCTCCGCAAAGTGTGACTCAAGCAAGTCATTGATTTTCAACCGGCTAATACTCTTCCTCCCAAACAGTGAATGGAGCCTCTGATCACACTCAATTCTCTTCTTTTTCGTCTTATGAAAGAGGCCATGCTGCTTCACATACTCAAGTACAATATTTGCAACCTCACCTTGAGCTATCTCAGTGCTCGTATCTCTCCCAATGGATTCAAGAAACCAAATAAGGGAAGTTGAACCCCATCCTTGATATTCCTTTTTCTTCGTCCTGTATTTCCTTTTCTTTCTCACGGGAGTCTCATCATTCCCATTATTCTCCTCTAACCAGAAACCATCATTAGATTCATCACCCATCCTTCCTATAAAAATAACCCTACATTCAACCTTCTCCACTAAACACTCTCACTCTTCAACCCTTCAAATTTCATTGTCCCCATGCTTTGTCTCTGTTGCCAATCACCAACCACAAGAACAAAATTAATTAAAACAAATGTAAAATTATAAAAGACAAAAATTGTAACATGCATTTCCTATTGCTGACAAAAACTAAAACAAAGAGAAGCTTAGAGCACCAAAAATGAAAACACAGTTAACAACAACAAAAAAAAAAAGACTTCAAATTTGTCAATTCCCGTGCTCTCTCTGTTGCGAATAACCAACCAAAAAAAAATGCACAAATTGGAAGCAGATAAAAGGAAAAAAGAAAAACTATAACATGCATTTCGTATTGCTGTTGAAACCTAACACAAAGAGAAGCTGAGAAGCAAGAAGAAGAATAAAAGAATATAACATGAAAATATAATTAACAAAAGAAAACATACATTCAGAACCGAAATGGAACACAGAGCCAACATAATCATCGTTACCAACGACAACACGAAGTACCGTGGAATTTGAGGAACAGAATTAAAAAAAATAATAATAATTAAAAAATTCGGAGAGAGAGAGAGAGGGAGTGAGAGTGAATACATATTGTTGAGAGGTGCGTTGACAGAGAGAGTGGCGAAAGAAGGTTCTAGAAGGAACAGGAAATCTTAGCTGAGTGAGGTGTGTTCTGTGCAGTGTGAGCAGAGTGGAGAAGAAGAATCAATGGCTTTGTGTGACTCAGTGAGTCGGTGAAGAGCAAAACAGTGGAATGAAATGAAGAATAGAGGCAGGAATCTATGAAAGACCCCACCAACTCATATAAAATAATATATATTCTTTAACCATTCTTTCTTTCTTTAAGGAGAAAACCATGATTTTATTCTTTTTTAGGTGGTGTAATTTCTTAGGTTTATAAATAAATAAATAAATTATTATTTTATATTTATTATTTTATTTTAGAAATATTTAATAATTATTTTTTAAAATGATAAATCGAAATTATTATTTATCTATTTTAAATTGAAGACTAAAATAACATCATATACAAAATCTAGGGATTACCATGTTACTTTAATTTTATTAGGCATGGTATCTGAATGAGTTGAGTAGGTGGCAGATACTCTTTCTGTTACTCTGTTACTGTTATGTAAAAAAATGGACATTGTTTTAGATGGTTTTTTTTTTTTTTTTTTAACCAGATTGAACGTGATAAAATTGAGAAAGAAATAGTTGCCATTGTGTAAAGTAATTTATAATTAATTAATTTTTAAATTTTTTTAATAAATATATTATAAATGATGACCCTTAATTTAATGATTACAAAAAATTATTTTAAATTATCAATGCATATCATTTATATAGTAAAAATGAAAAAATTTAACTAAAGTTTCTCTGATGTTGTTATTATTTTTGAGAAGAAAATTTAGGTATTTTCAAGAAAAAAGTAGGAAATTCTCTAGGTATTTTTGTGTTATTATTTAATTAAAATTAGAGTTTTACTCCTGTACCTATTTTTTTAAAATAAATTTTTAATTAAATTTTATTCTTGTAAAGTTTTATCATGTTTAGAAAAAATCCCAAGTAATTAATCTTAGATTTTATTATTAAAAAATAATTTACAAGTACATGTTTTAAATTAATGTTAATATTATAAATTTAATAATAGATAAAAATTAATGAATATTGGAGGTCTTAAATATTTTTGAAAAATAATACTAAATAACACTTTTAGTTGAATATATTATTTTAACTTTTACTTTAACTTATTTCATTATTAAATAATTAATTGTATATTTAATAATTATAGAATATAAAAGTATGGAAACAAAATTACATAAGTCAAAGTGAACTTTTCCGTCAAAATAAATTTGATATTCTCCAAAGTGGAACATGTATGGATCCAAATCACCACATAAAATAATATTATTGATATCAAAACATATTATCTAAGACATAATTATAGTAAATCTTAGATTTTTGGTCTTTAATAGTCAAGGTTTTACCATTTATGGAAACATGCATGAGACTAACTTCGAAATTGTTATCGAATTGTTTGAGATCGGGAGACATGTATACTATTTGGGGACAATTCTTTCGGACCCAAAAGTCAACCACATTAAAGTCTAAAGAATCCATTCAGAACCAAAAGAATAAGTTTCAAAGGTTAATTCTTGATCAGCATAAATTTTTTACAATTACTATTTCCTAATAATAAGATATAATTAATTTAAACAATTTATTATTTTTACCCATTATATTTTAACGTGAGAAATAATTATTTAAAGAAAAGTATATTTTACTTACAAAGCTCATAATCTACTTCTATATAATAATTTTATATATCAATATATATATATATATATATATATATATATATATATATATATTCATGGAAACAGAAATTATTCTCTGCTGAGTATTATTTCTCTTTCTTATAAATATACTAGTTGGTGACATATTTAACACTTTTATTTTGATAAAAAGTTAGCATTTTTAGTGGTTTATAAGAGAGACGAAGAGTATTTTTTCAGTTAAGTAAAATTGTTTTGTATTATGTAAAATAAATTTATATAAGAGAGGTGAAAAATATTTTAATAATTAATTATGTAAAACTATAAAATTTAAAATCTTTTAATTTTGTCGTTTTTTAAAAAATAATTCTTCTTTATTTATATATTTTTAAATAAATCAGGTATATTAAATTATTAATTATATTTTTTAAATAATATGTAAATACAATAAATAATAAAGATCTTAAAAAATTAATAGTTGTTCCGCTTGGCCGAGCTCTGCTAGTGGAAGGGTGAGATCCTCCTTGCCAAGTCCGAGTTGGTCTAGAACATCCAAAAAGGGGGTACCTGCAAAAGGCACTCCGATGCTTGAGTCAGTAGGTATTCTCCTTTAGGAGGATAGAGAAAAAAGTATGTGTGTGATAAAGTCAGAATTACTTCCTGAATTGATCATTTCGAAGGGTTTTTATACCCTGTGGATGACGGCGAGTAATTGAGGGACAATCCCTTAATATCCGGTTTTGCACAACTCGAGGCACACGTGTCGATCAAAGGGTATTACCCAAGTTCCAACGACCATCATTACTAAAAGGGGAAAATATCACGTCATCCGTCACTTCTCTGATCGTTCTGGATCTTGACGGGACATTCCCTTTTGACTTCGGCCGAGTTCATCCGAGCTCTCCTGCCGAGTCCGGACATTCTCGGTATGCACATAAGCCCCCAAAATCCGAAGTCGAGATGCATTTTTGCCTTTCGAAAGAGGATTTTTAAAGCTTCCTTAATAAGCTGGGCCTTCCAACGAGTGGTAGACGAAACGTTCTTCCCCTTTTAAATTTCCATCTTTCACTGGCGGGAACGGTTTGCAACGGTTAGCCTTCCTTATTCCTTTCTTTAAATACCCTTGCGTCATTTGCGTTTGACCTTTCTTCTTTTTCGAAACTTAGCCCCACTCCGTCGCGCTTTCTTCTTCTTCTCCTTCTGTCTTTTTCATTTTTTGGTCGCTGGTCCAGCATTGTTTGCCCCGTTGCGGTGGTTCAAGTTTGCCGGAAAGCCCCTCCTTCGTCAGAAATCATCCTCTTTTCCAAGTAAGTAATCATGTCTCTTCCTTCCTCCTCAGATTCTTCAAAGGTGAGACCTTTGGTTTCTAGGGAAATATCCCCTGTAGGGGGATCCTTGTCTTCAGAGGGGACTCCTAGTCCCTCCGCCGCGACCGCCGCTAGGGTGGGTGAAGGCTCTTCTAGGGCGGCCGCTGCGACGGCGGCTGCTGAGGGTGCTGCAGGGATGGCTCCTCAAAGGAAGGGAAAAGCCGTTAGGGCTCCTAGGCCCAAGAAGGTTTATCCTCCTGCTCCCGCCGAGTACTCTTGGGTCTCGGCCGAGATGAACTCTTACTCATCCGACTTGACGGCAGCTCAGGTCGGCACTCTGGTCAATATGTTTTCTCCTGTCGCCCCGGGTTTAGAAAAATTTGTTAAGGTAGAACTATGTCTTTCCCCCGAAAGGATTTTTATGAAGCCCCCTACCGATGGGGATGATTTCATCTATGTGTACGAACACATGTTTCGCGACTTCGGTGTCGTCTTTCCTGTGAGCTCGTTTGTTTGCCAAGTCCTTCGACTCCTAAACGTAGCCCCTTCCCAACTCCACCCTAATAGTTGGGCCTTCGTAAGGGCCTTTGAAGTTTTGAGTAGCTTCCTTGGCATTACTTGTTCAGCCAAGGTTTTCCTTTATTTTCACCAGATGAAGTTAGGTCAGAAAGTCGGTTTGTGCTCGCTAAATGGTGCCCAGTTCGGGTCGGTATTTACTCTATACCACCAATCGTTCAAAAACTTCAAGACCAAATTCTTTAGATTGAGGCCCCTACCGCATACCAAGGGCGAGCAAATTCTTTTGGACGACAATCAGATTCCTCACTTTCCCCTTTATTGGAGCGAACGCCCCATAAAATTCACTTCTTGGAAAGAGGCGACCTTCTCCCCGAAGAGAAAGAGAGTGTTGAGAAACTCATGGCTCTTGATCGTCCCTTGGATGTTCGTCGTGTCTTGAGGCTGTTAGATGTCGAGGATCCTCAAGCCGACTTCTTAGGTATTGTCATACTAAGGGTTTTACTTAACCGTTTTCATTAAAGATTTTCCTAGCTGATTTTGTTGTTCTATTTCAGATCTAATGGCCGATCAAGGAAGATCTTCTCGTGCCAAGTTGACTCAAGCCCCTCCTTCCCAAAACAAACCTCCTATCAAACGTTTCAAGAGGGCTTCTCGGCCTAGCACTATCGTTCTCTCCGATTCCACCGCAGCTGACGAGGTGGAGAGGGTTCAGCTTGATCATGAAACTCATCCCGTGGACGGAAATACAAGTCCCCGGAAGGACGCTCAGCCTGCAGCAGAGATTACGAGGGCCGAGCCACTTACTGTGGTTCCTCCTATCATCCAGGCGCCGCAGATTGAGCCGACCTTTACCTCCACCGCTGGTGACTCTGTTCCCGCCCCCGAAATCCCTCCTCCCCAGACTTCCTCCAATGCTGGTCGGTTAGCTCCTAAGGGAATAATTTTTCATGAGGGTGCTCCTTCTACTGCGCCTAGGCTGGAACACATGTCATGTCTCGATCCTGGTCCCCCTTCTTTGTGGGGTACCGAGGTGCGCATGGGGGACATCACTTTCGAGAATGATCTTCCCTCTTCGTACGATGCAGAGCTCATCCGCTACGTTGGTGCGACCGCGTCGGCAGAGGGAGCATACTTGATGTTGCTGCGAGGCATAGCAGTTTTTCATCACCTGAGGTATGTGGTGATTATCTCGCCTTTTGTGTTTTCGAGTCTACTTTTTGGTTTGTAACTTAGGATTTCTTTGGTTTTTTCAGGGACGACATGATTGGAGGTATAGAAGCTCGTCGTCATTTGGCTGAGTTGAGAGCTGCTCACGAGGGGCTTCAAAGAACCTTTCAAGAAGCTCAGTCTTCTAACCTGAGACTTCAGGAATCTCTCCATGAGGCTCACTCCTCCAACGAAAAGCTTCATGGAGCCCTTCAAGAAGCTCGTTCCTCCCTGCATACTCTCCAGTCCTCCGAGCAGGAACTCCTCAAAAATAAGGCGGAGACCGACCAGCAACTCCAAGAGGAGGCCACTGAAGAACTTATTCAAGAGATCTCCAAGAAGTATGAGGATGGGAAAGCCATCGTGGCCTCCAGCCTCGCCCGGGAAGATGCTTTGAAGAAGGTGCTTGAGGCCTTCGACGCTCAAAACTAAAGTCTAAAAGAGGAAGTGGCAAAACTTCAAGCCTCCTTGACCGAGGTGGTAGATTATAACGAAACATTGGCCGATAGGGTAGAGGAAGCTGAAGCCGAGGTGGTCAAGCGATCGCAGCTCGGTCTGGAGGCGTTTTCCGATGGTTTTAATCGTGCTCGGGAGCAGATCAAGTTCTTCCACCCCGATGTAGATATTTCTCAGTTGGACGAGAAGAAAGTAGTGGGTGATGGAAAGCTTGTTGATGAATAGATTTTACTTATTTGTAATATTTCGCCCTCGGGCTTTTCTTCCAAACTAATGGTTTCCGCTTGAAATGCATTTCCATCTTTATTGGTATTTGTTTCCTGTCATTGATTGTTTGATTGTTTCCAAACTAATTTTTCTTTTCTTGTAACTTGCGTTTTTTGTCTCGTGAAACTGCCTTTGATTTGACTTGACGTTATCGTAAATAGTACTTTGCCCAGAATTGACTGTTCAGTCTTGGGAGTATGACACTCATAGCAGTTTCTTGTTCACGTAACCTTGCCTATAAATAGGGCATGGTTACTTTTCCCTTTGCTAACATGGGTTTTCCTTTTGCCGGAAATAACCGTAATTCATACTTGCGAAAATGTGGTAAAATGGCTTTTTCTTCATTGTGGGTAGAGCCGCTTGTCTTGCGGTTGGATTCAGATACCGACCCAAGCCTAATAAATGGGGCAAAAGGCCTTCCCTGTCTTTTATTGTCATTGGTGGGCAGTCTTTTTTGTTGGATGATGTATGGAATGAAAAGTTCTGGTTTTGCGGCTCCATCACTGGGTCTCGATCAGCCAGGGTGTTTTCGGGTGGTTTCTTTGCGCGTTTCTGCCCGTTCCCTTTCCCCAAACACCTCAGCTTCCCCGGTGTCTGATGAGGAACCAGGAGTTTTCAAGTTAATAGCTTCTAGCGACAGGAAAAAATTCAGGAGCTAAGCTTGAAGAGTAAGGTTTGACTGTCCTCTTGAGGGGGCTTCTACCTTGACTCCTCTCTATGCTTTTCCTCTCCTTTTGTAATGTCGTTGACACTATATTTAAGATTTTCCTTACTTGTTTGTGTAAATAGTACTTTTGTAAAAAACTGAGTCGTCTTTTGGCTTTAGTGATTTCTGTGTTCGTTTTGGAGTTTTTATACAGTACCGGAATGTTCTTCGGCTTTATTAACTTTGAATAATATCCGAGCTCATTTTAGAGCATTTGTATAGTGTAACACTCCAAAAATTTAAATATAATTTGAAGAAGATTAAATTACTATGCAAATAGTAATTACTGTGTACACAGTAAATTACTGTGCAAATAGTTAATTACTGTGTAAATAGTAAAATACTGTGCAAATAGTAATTTACTGTGTAAATAGTAAAAAAACTATATATTCACGTGTAAAGTTACTGTGCAAATAGTAAAAGTTACTGTGTAAATAGTAAAAAACTATATAATCACGGATCATATTACTGTGCAAATAGTAACCAAATCACTGTGTAAATAGTAACTTTTGAAATCCTATAAATAGGGCCTAAGGGTTTCAGTTATAATCACAAAATCAAGAACATTCTCTTAAACTCTCTCTTAGAAATCTCTCCAAATTAGATAGGAGCAAGTAAGTAGGGGAAGGAATAGAGAAGCTAGGAGAAACAAAAGGGAGTTGTCCTTATCTTACTTTACTATTCATGTATATCGTATTTTACTATTCATGTATACCGTATTTTACTATTCATCTTTGTATTGTATTTTACTATTCATGTATACGTTATTTTACTATTCATGTATACAATATTTTACTATTCATGTATACCGTATTTTACTATTCATGTATGCCGTATTTTACTATTCATGTATACGTTATTATTCATGTATACAATATTTACTATTCATGTATATGGTACTATTCATGTATTCTTAGTATGCTCTGTGGTTGCGGTTTTGTCCGATCTTCCACATCAGAACAGAATTATTATTGTTGTTATGCTAAAGTGTTAAGAATATTCTTAGTATGCTCTGTGGTTGCGGTTTTGTCCGATCTTCCACATCAGAAAAGAACTATTCTTGTCCTTAGGAAAAAGGGTGGTAGTGTGGAAGTGCATGTCTAGGAAAGTTCGCTAAGGAAAGACCTGGTTATTAAGGAATCCATTTGTGATTTCACCACTCTTTCCTGGGAACTTACCCTGGTGTACTATTCACGGACTACGGTCACTTATACGTTACTATTCACGATATACGGTACTATTCACGTATACTGATCGTTTCACGTATACGGATCTTGTTTATGGGTGTTTCTTGATTTGATTTTTTTATTGGTGGTTATTGATTGTTTTTGGTATTTTGAAATATGAATGATTTTAAATAATATTCTAGAAAGGGAGGTAAAATTTTCATTCATGCATACATGCCTCAAAAGAGGTGGCCTCGGTTAGAGGGACAGATAATAAACTTAAGCCGTGCGTCTTGGTGGGATGCCAGACTTGGGGGATTTTTATGGTGAGAATTCATTTAATTCATGATGATCACATGATTGTTTATGAGATTCTGTGCAACACTGGGAAATCCCAACTGGTCGGTAAAGTTATTCGATGATTACATCGTATTATCTATTATGGTACCACATTGCATATTTTTGGAGTTGAGGTTGGAGCATGCATCATATAGAAATTTCATTTAAGTCATAATTCATTATTTATTTATTTGATTTTGAAATATATCATATTAATATTTTATATGCTATTAATGGAAAGCTCACCCTTGCGTGTTTTGTTCTGTGGTTTGACACCTGTGATGATCCCTGAATTTTATTCGGAGGAGCAGATTGACAGGTAGATTCAGTAATCACGTGTGGAGATGTCAAGGAATGTTAGCTAACACGAGGATGTAATAGAATAATGTATATATTATAATTGTCACAATATTATGTACCTATGTGACATTTTGTAAATAACCTTTGATGTATGATTGTGATGTGATTTATGTGATGTGTTTTATTTTGGTGACGTTTTGTTAGCAATGAAAAATTATTTTAAGATTTTATTTAAAGAAATCTAAATGAAGGGAAACAATTTCAAATAATAATAATAAATAAAAATATTTTAGCAATGAAATACGGCGGGGCGTTTCATATAGTACCGGGATGTTCTTCTTTATTAGCTTTGAATAATTTCTGAGCTCGTTTTAGAGCATTTGTGTAGTACCGGGATGTTCTTCGGCTTTATTATCTTTGAATAATTTCTAAGCTCGTTTTAGAGCATTTGTGTAGTACCGGGATGTTCTTCGGCTTTATTAGCTTTGAATAATTTCTGAGCTCGTTTTAGAGCATTTGTGTAGTACCAGGATGTTCTTCGGCTTTATTAGCTTTGAATAATTTCTGAGCTCGTTTTAGAGCATTTGTGTAGTACTGGGATGTTTTTCGGCTTTATTAGCTTTGAATAATTTCTGAGGTCGTTTTAGAGCATTTGTGTAGTACCGGGATGTTCTTCGGCTTTATTAGCTTTGAATAATTTCTGAGCTCGTTTTAGAGCATTTGTGTCTCAGAAATTTTTAAGGGTGTTCGAGACGTAAATAATGTGTGGCACATAATATTCATTAATATTATAATCGTTTATGCATCAAACCAAATATAACGACAAACAACTCTTTCATGATCTTACCCAGGTTAACTATAGTAAGCCTTCAAGTGGGTGACGTTCCACGTTCTTGGGACAGCTCTTCCCTCCAAGGTCTCTAAACGATACGCCCCATTTGCCAGTGTTTCATTCACCCGGAAGGGTCCTTCCCAGTTGGAGGCGAGCTTACCTTCTTCTCTGTCCCTCCGAGCTTCCCCCACCTTTCTCCACACTAAATCTCCTTGGTGAAAACTCCTCGGCCTTACCCGGCTATTATATTTTCTTGTTGCTCTGAGCTGTGCTGCTTCATTCTGTATTTTAGCCATGTCCCTAATTTCTCCTACTAGATCAAGCTCTGCCCTTAAACCCTGCTCCTGATTGACGTCTAAAGCTAGCTTTCTTCTTAGCGATGTCTCGCCAATCTCCACGGGTATCATTGCATCCATGCCATAAGTTAGGCGATAAGGGGTTTCTCTGGTGGACGTTTGAAGGGTGCAATGGTATCCCCAGAGGATGCCGGGAAGTTCCTCGGGCCACCACCCCTTGGCCTCCCCTACTCTTTTCTTTAATTCTCTGAGGATGACTCGGTTTGCAGCTTCTGCTTGGCCATTGGTTTGGGGGTGTTCCACCGACGTTAACCTATGCTGGATGTTAAGATTCTTTAAGAATGTCTCGAACCTAGTGTCGATGAACTGGCGACCGTTATCGGTAATGACTGAGTGCGGGACTCCATGTCGGCACACGATATTCTTCCAGCAGAACTTCTCCACCTGCTGAGCTGTTATCTTGGACAAGGGTTCTGCTTCAATCCATTTGGTGAAATAATCTATTGCCACTATCAAAAACTTAACTTGTCCTCTTCCTTGAGGAAAAGGTCCTAGGATGTCAATCCCCCATTTCATAAAGGGCCAAGGTGACACCATAGTATGAAGCTGTTCTTGAGGGATGTGGGGAATCGGTCCATGCTTCTGACATTGCTCGCATTTCTGGACTACCTCCCATGCGTCCTTTCTCAAGGTCGGCCAAAAATAACCTACTCTCAAGACTCGGTGCGCTAGAGTTCGCCCCCCAGTATGCATTCCGCACATCCCCTGATGTAACTCCCTTAGAACATACTCAGCTTGTTGGGGATCAAGGCATTTGAGCAGTGGGGTCGAGAATCCTCTTTTGAACAATTCCCTGTTTATTATTGTAAAAGCAGCGGCCTGACGACGTACCTTCTTGGCCTGTGCCTCATTTTCAGGTAGGTCTCCTTTCTCTAAATAAGTCTTAACTTGATCATACCAAGGGGAGGGAGACGGAGGTTGAGGCAATTGGGCAATACTCATGACTTCTTCAATGGATGGTCTCCCCATTGTTTCTTGGATCAGAGTGCGGTACTGACCAGTTTTCTTTGTACTAGCTAATTTAGATAGTACGTCGGCTCTTTCATTTTTCGTTCTGGGGACATGCACCATGCTGAACTCGGAGAATGTGGCTATGCTCTTTCTTACCAATTCAAGGTATTGGGCGAGTAGAGGTTCTTTAGCTTGGTAAGTTCCGTTCACCTGTCCGGTGACTAGCTGTGAATCACTATGACACCTTAACCTTTTCACATCCATCTCTTGGGCTAAGCGTAGTCCTGCCAGAAGGGCCTCATACTCTGCTTGGTTGTTTGAGGTAACAAATTCAAATCTTACAGCTTGCTCCAATATTAGGTTTGAGGGTCCCTCAAGAATCACTCCGGCTCCACTCCCTTTCTTGTTGGAAGATCCGTCCACACTAAGTGTCCACAGGTGATCCTCCCCACTGCCGTGATCTGAAAAGGCCGGAGGGAGTTCGGTCAAGAAGTCAGCCAGAAACTGGGCTTTCATAGGTCCCCTACTTTGGAAGGTCAAACCAAATTCCGACAATTCGATGGACCAAGCCGTCATTCGTCTTGCCAGGTCGGGTTTTTGGAGCACCTACCTGAGTGGATAGTTTATCTTGACTGTGATCTTGTTTCTTCTAAAGTAGTGTCTCAAGCGTCGGGCTGAGAAGATTAATGCTAACACAAGTTTTTCCACAACTTGGTATCTCTCCTCGGCGGGCTGTAAAGTTCTGCTGATGAAGTAAATGAGATATTGCTTTCCCTCGGCCTCAAAAGCAAGAACCGAACTAATTGTCGAGTGAGCTGCTGACAGGTATAAACTCAACTCGGCCTTCGGGGAGGGTTTTTGCAGGACGGGGGGAGATGCTATTACTTCTTTCAAATCAACGAATGCCCTCTCGCTTTCTGAATTCCATTCAAATTTGGAAGTTTGCTTTAACAGCTTAAACAACGGTTTGGCCTTCTCGGCCAATCTAGGGAGGAATCGGGACAACGCAGTCAGGCTTCCGTTCAACCTTTGCATTTCTTTCAAGGTTGTTGGACTTTTCATGTTCAAAATGGCTTTGCACTTATCAGGGTTAGCCTCGATCCCTCTTGCCGTGATCAAAAACCCTAGAAATTTTCCTCCTTGTACCCCAAAAACACACTTCTCGGGATTTAGCCTTAAGTCATGCTGCCTTACATTGCTAAACAGTTTCTGAAGGTTGACTAGATGATCATCAGCCCCCCTAGACCTTACTACCATATCGTCGACATACACTTCCATGATCTCCCCAATCTCCTCCTTAAATACCTGGTCCATCAACCGTTGGTATGTGGCTCCGGCATTTTTTAATCCGAAGGGATGACTTTGTAGCAGTAGTTGTGGACGTCAGACATGAATGCCGTTTTGTCTTCATCTGAAGGGTACATAGGAATCTGATTGTAGCCCGAGTATGCATCAAGAAAACTTAACATTCCACTGCCCGAAGTAGCATCGACTAGACAATCGATACTCGGTAACGGGTAGGTATCCTTTGGGCAAGCCTTGTTTAGGTCTGTGTAATCAGTGCACATTCTCCACTTTCCACTCGCCTTTTTTACCATCACTACATTCGTCAACCATCACTGCTTGTAGGAGCTTATTCACCTCTTGCCGAACTGTAATCACTCTTTCTTCTCCCAACTTCCTCTTCCTTTGGGCTATAGGGCGAGCACCTGGCATTATGGCCAACTTGTGGCACAAAAAGTTGGGGTCTACCCCGGGCATGTCTCCAACACTCCATGCAAACAAGTCGGCATTGTTGAGCAACACCTTTTCCATTTTCTTCCTGGTCTGCTCTTCTATTGTAACCCCGATTTGGACTACTTGTCCCGCTCAGCTGCCAATATGAAAAAGAGTAGTTTTTTCAGCAGGCTCTGGTCGGCATTCTTGGAAATCTGACCTAGGGTCCAGATCCAAATCTTCCGATTCTATGTTTAAACAGTGGGTCGATGTTTCTCCTTTATGGGTGATCTTGACGGTATATGGCTGGATCTTTAAACTCTGAGCATAACACTGGCGGGCCACTTTGGGATCGGCGTTGATGGTAACCACTTTGTCTCCTGCCGGGAACTTCATTGCAAGGTGCAAGGTTGAGACTATAGCTCCCAGCTGATTTAATATCCTTCTTCCGAGAATGACGTTGTATGACGTCTGAGCATCTACTAGCAGATATCTGACCGAGATGGTCTTTCCTCCCTCATCATCCCCGAAAGTGGTGAGGAGATCGACGTAGCCACGGGTGTGAACCCTCTGTCCGGCAAATCCAACGAGGGGCTCGGCATGATCCCTTACCAGGCCAGAGGGGAGGTCGAGCTTCAGGAAAGTTTCCCAGTAAAGGATATCTGCCGAGCTTCCTTGATCGACTAACACCTTTTTCACCCTCCAGTTAGCAATAATAGTGGTAATGACCATGGGATCGTCATGATTAGTGTGTGCAGTGGAGAAGTCTTCGGCGGTGAAAGTTATTGGTGGGAAGTCATTAGGAGATGGACCGCTGGTTACCACATTCACACTTCGCAAGTAACGTTTCCAGGCTCGGGATGTCCTTCCTCCTCCTCTGAATCCTCCCGATATAGTATTAATGGTTCCTCTGACCTCCTGCCCCTTGTTCTTCCGAGAGGTTTCTTTTTTATTAGAGCGGGTCTCCCCATTGTTGTTATATGGGAAGTGGCCCTGGCGTCTTCTATAGGATTCTTCCTTCTGGTCTCCTGTTCTACCTTCTTCCCTGTTGACAAATTTCAAGAGGGCTCCTGACTGTATTAACTCCTCAATAATGTCTCTTACCTTATAACATTCCTCAATGGTATGACCATGGTTTTGATGGTAGCTACAGTAGCGCTTGACATCCGCATTACGAGGTGTAGGGCAGGGCTTCGGAGGGCGGATCAAATCTAAATTAAAAGCTTCTCTTAGCACAACTTCTCTGCTTGCGTTCAAGGGCGTATACCGAGTATGCTTCGACGATCCCGTTCCTCGTCCACCATCCATCACTGAGGATTTCGCTCTGGATGAATATTCCTTTGGCATGGATGAGGAGTGATGGTCATATCAACCACGTGGCTCTTTTCCTTTCATTTGAGCCTCATCGTTCTCTTCCATATTAATAAACCGGGCCGCGCGCTCCCTAAGCTCATCCATATTTCGGGGCGGTTCAGCGAATAGTGACCTAGAGAAGGGTCCTGACCTCAATCCGGCTTTGATCGCATGCATAGCTACGGCCGGATGAAGATCGGGAATCGTCATGCTTGCCTGAGCAAATCTCGTCATGTAGCTTCTCAAGGGTTCCCCCTGGCCTTGACGAACTCTTGTAAGGGAAACCGAATCCGTCATGACCGGCTTGCAGTCAGCAAATCTCGCCACAAACTTAGCGCAGAGGGATTCAAAAGAGTTTATAGAAAGGGGCGGCAAAGCATAGTACCAGTCTAAGGCCACACCCTTCAGAGTGGTAGGGAATAGTCGGCAATGCACCCTTAAGTCATCAGAAACTAAGCTAGCTTGGGTAAGGTAGGCTTTGATATGTGAAGTTGGATCACTTCCTCCTTCGTATTTTTCGGTGGTGATCCCTTTAGTGTTTTCCGGGAGCTTACACCTCATAATGTCCGGAACAAAAGGGTGGAAAGTAGTCAACCTCTGTAACACTGGATTCTCAGGGTTTCTTGTGTCATGGAAAGGCATTTCCTGCGCGATGGGAAGAAGGTTTGGTGGATCCCTCCCCCCTCTAAACCGCTTTGGGTCGTTTCCCTTTGCCTCGTGGTTGTCATTCTTTTTCTCACCATCCTTATGCTCCTCTGGGCCCGGCCTGCTCCGCACGGACTCGACTCCCTCTTCATCATCACCGGCGGCACCTCCGTTGTGGGCAACCTTTTTCCTTTTTAGGGCCGCTATCTCCTCCCTGTGCAGCTCTCGTAGCTTCATTATTTCTTCCTCCTGCTTCACCCTCCATTGATGCATTTTTTCTTCCATTTGCTGCTTCAAAATCTCCATTGTACTTTGCATCTGGTTCTTTAACATTTCCACCAACGCCGGATCCATTGATACTTCTTCTGATAGTGATTGCACTTGACTCCGCGTTCTCACCATATATGTCGTGGTCCCTGGGAAGACAGTTTTATCGGGGCCCCACGGTGGGCGCCAAAATGTTCCGCCGACGTTCTTGGCTTGGCCGAGCTCTGCTAGTGGAAGGGTGAGATCCTCCTTGCCAAGTCCGAGTTGGTCTAGAACATCCAAAGAGGGGGTACCTGCAAAAGGCACTCCGATGCTTAAGTCAGTAGGTATTCTCCTTTAGGAGGATAGAGAAAAAAGTATGTGTGTGATAAAGTCAGAATTACTTCCTGAATTGATCATTTCGAAGGGTTTTTATACCCTGTGGATGATGGCGAGTAATTGAGGGACAATCCCTTAATATCCAGTTTTGCACAACTCGAGGCACACGTGTCGATCAAAGGGTATTACCCAAGTTCCAACGGCCATCATTACTAAAAGGGGAAAATGTCACGTCATCCATCACTTCTCTGATCGTTCTGGATCTTGATGGGATATTCCCTTTTGACTTCGACCGAGTTCATCTGAGCTCTCCTGCCGAGTCCGGACATTCTCGGTATGCACAATAGTTTTCTTTAAATGAATAGTTTTGATTTTATAAGTTAATTATTGCACTGTTAAAATGATTAACTGTACTTTAGTAATTATAAAAATAGAATCACAATATCTATATATCTGTGTGTGCACACACGTGTAGTGAGATGAAACAAGGTTACACCACAAAATCTCACCCCTGTCCAACTACTTGAATTCAAACTCGGTTCAAGACATAAGTAAAAAAATTGACAAAAAGAAAAATTATTATAACTAGAAGTCACAACGTGATTTGTTCCGCCAAGTTCTATTATGTGGTGAACTCTTCACCCATAAAAGAGTGTATCAACTAGGGATGTGTTCTGTTATGTGTTGTCTATAAATTTGGTAATGTCTCTTAATAGAAGTTGACATGTAATAATCATATGTTAAAAGTGTTAATATAGTGGTGTCTCTCACCAGGAGCTAACACGTGACAACCATTCGTTAAAAATAAATATAATCATATCTCTTATTAAGAGTTGAGACGTAACAACCATTCGTTGAAAGTATAAATTTGGTAGCGCCTCCTACTATGAACTGACTTGTGTAGGAAGTGTAAAATTTGTGTTGCCTACGACATCATTTTGTCACGTAGAAAGTTATGTCATGAAAAAAATTTTTAGTTGACTAAAAAATTAAACTAGATCTATTACATAAACATTTTAATACTAACAATTTTTTCCATTATATTAAGAAAGTAAGATATTAATTTTAAAAAATAATTTTATTAAATTAATATTAAAATTTTATATAAAAATTAAAATATAAAAATTAAAAATTTTCTATACTTTCCCTGTGTACTTGTAATTGCCTGTTAGCGTATAGAAAATTTTCAATTTTATATAAAATTTTAAAACTAACTTAACAAAGTTATTTTTCTAAATTAATATTTTATTTTTTTTAATATAACGACATGACACTACCTTTGACAAAAGTGACCCGTTAATAAAAAACATCATGGTCTTTCTGTAAAAAAAATAAAAATTCCATTAGAATTAAATCAAGGTCAAATAAATATTTTTGGATTTGAATTTTATCGTGAATTTTATAAGCTATCAACAAAAACATTATATAAACCTCTTTAAATAACAAGAATTTATAAATAATTCAAATAAACAGTGTGTAATAAAATTCATATGAAATCTGCATAATAAAAATCTTCTTCAAATATTGTATAAGACATTGAAAATAGAAATAACAAAGAATGCTTACACCTAAACTTGATCTAATCATCTTACTTTCAACTATTCAAATTACTCCTTAAGCTTTCCACTACTACCATTACTAATCTACAACCTCGCATCTTGATCAATAGGGTAATCGCAAACTATGCTACAGTATTAAACACTAAACCCAAATTGACGTATGCTACAGTATTGCAACACTAAACTATGCTACAGTGTATTGCATGCCTATGATATTGACGAAATAAAATGCTCATCCTTAAATTCATTCCTATTGAAAATTTGAAATCAACTAAAATAAAATTTAAATTATCTGATCGCACCACATTAATACTGTCAACCCATTTACATTATCCAAGAGTTGGCATTTGATGAATTTACTGAACAGGTGGATTTGTTATGTAAAATTCAACATCCAAAAGTAATTTTTCTAATGGGATGCAGCATCAATGGTGATACAAGTATTATTGTCTATGAATTGAGTACATTGCAATGAGGAAAATACTAAAGAAATATGATAAAGTATGCATCAACTGTGACAATTGCTGCTTAATCAATGTCACCCCTTTCATTTATACTTCTCTGTTTTAGTGTTATTTGATTAATTCCATCGTTTTTTTATCCTACTCCAGGTACACAGTTCTGTGAATGGGGAAAATTTCAAATCTAAGATGTATGCTGAACACATTGAACTTTTGCATTCACCTTGGTTAATTGAATTGGGTACTTTTTGTCTGAATTCTAGTGGACACGATGAATGTGAGCTTGATGGAATCCATGGTCACTTTTCGTGTGATCTAGACATAACTAAAGCTGTAATGACATTGATCCTTATTAAACTCGAGTATTGTCTAACTTGTGCAATTTGCTTGGTAAGTTCCCAATCATACACATATGCTTCTCTAGAAAAAAATCAAATGATACCTGTATCTCTTATAAATGCCTGGACTGTGATATGATAGGATTTTGTTTTCAACCCATATGCTTTGAGTTGTGGTCATATTTTCTGCAAGCATGTGCTTGTTTAGCTGCCTCTGTGATGATTTTCAAGGCCTTAAAGCTGCAAGCCCAGAGTCAAAATGCAGAGAGATGGGTGTCATGTACTCAGCATTGATATGTCAAAGAGGAAAAGGGTAAAAATCTTGAACACTGACCTTGTTAAACAATTAAAGGAGAAAAAAATAATGATGTATATAGAAGTCAATGATTCAATCATGCAACTCAATCAGGGTGGGTTTGGGGGAGGTAGTTGCCCTTATGCACAAAAGCATGTCTACCCGGTGACTGAAGCATAGTGATTGTGTCATTTATCTTATTCCTCGGCTTTAAAGCATATTTTGATTTGCTTTAGTATTTTGAATTTTTAGTTATAAAATCTAGCTTTTATGGAAGACCAATACTCCTTTTGTTTATGCAGGATGCTAGAACTTAATCTGCTTATGAAAAGGAGGTAATGCTTTTGTAAATATAAGATATGTGTCTAACTCAATCCTACAAAACTGAAAGCTTATAAGGTAAGGATTATTCCCCGCTTATATTCATCTAATATGTCATATATCTGGGTAATGTGTGATTTCAACACACCCTCGGGATTTCTAACACATCCCATGCCGAATTTCTCGAGCTTGAAACTATTCAGCAGCCGTTCTAATGTCGGTCCGACAATGGGTGACCCAATATCTTGATCAATCCTATGATTGACTCTGGGTGATGAACATGACTTAACCTTATAAACCGTCTGATAAGGTGAGGGTTCCCCACTTATATTCATGTAACAGACCATATCTCCAGGCAATGTAAGATTTCAACAATTGCAGGGTACATGATAACATTATTTTCTCTTATTCTCATATGAACCAGTCCATCACATCAATGTTGATGATTTTGTAGGTGTAGAGAATACTGGAAAGAGAGGCTAGCTTTAGAACGGGTTGATACGTTGAAGCAGTCTAATTTACAGTCCACATATGCAATCGGAGTAGTAGTTGTCTTAACAGATAGGAAGTATTGCAAGATTCTGAGTTCGACCTTTGACCCTGATTGAACAGAGGTAATCACTACTGTATCAAATTCTTTACCGTTTCTTATGAGTAAATTCTTAATCTGTATTTCACATGCTTATTTGGTAGTCATTTTGATATTCATGATATTAAACTCCCCTCAGATGTTACATTATTTTTTGGTAAGTAATTGCTTAAAATTGCCAAGTTTAACGTAGTCACTAGTTTGCACAATACTTCTCATATAAATTAAATTAAGAAAGTAATTGTAGCACATATCATATCAAGTAATTGTTGGCACATATCATTTCAGCTCTGGATTGTACTGGCTATCTTTGTGATGGGTACAAGTCTGAGGATGTATGCAACATGTCAACAACTTCAAGCACAGGCCAGGGCTCATGCTGCAGCAGCCTCTGGGTTGCTTGGCCATACTGAACTTCTTCTTCACATGCCACCATCAATTGCAATTGCAACCAGAGGAAAATTGCAGGGACATGAATATTGAAAAATTGGAGAAGGTTGTAAACGAGGGGAATTACTATGGAGCTCAGCAAATGTACAAATCCGTTAGTGTCAGGTTTATACACTTTCTCGCAGTTACTTATTCTTCAAGAGAAAACACTGTTTTGCGGAATATTCTTCATTTCGTATAATTAGTTTCAAGTCTAAACTTTACTGAGCCAGTTCTGTTGTGGCATATGATTAACTTTAATATGTATTTAAACGTTTGACAACTCATGTACAGAATGATTAACTTTAATATGTATTTAAAAGTTTGAAAACTCATTTATAGAATGCAACTTGGACCACATTATTTTGGAAGATGCAATGAAATCAAGTTTTTTAGTTTTTATTTGATTAATATATTTAAAATTAAATATTCAAATGAATATTAAAAAAAATTGGGCATTCTTAGATTATAAACACAATCAAGGCGTTTGATTAGTAAGTTTGTACGGTGTTAATTCTCTTATGTCCCGTTAGAAAATATAGAAATCTAATTCTCATTTCTTAGTGTAAAGGCGTGTGTTATATTAGATATTTAGAGGGTGTTAAATTTCATGTCGCTAAGAAAATCTATTGCATGAATATAAAAATATAGAAATCTAATTTTCAGTATAAAGGCGTATTAAAATTGTAACCCAATAAAGCTGCTCTTGATTAGGAAGTAAAAAAATTGAGCAGGTAAATTTCTACTCTTATAGACACAGGATGGTAGAAAATTTGCAATGACATTTAATGCATGGACTTAAAACTTTATCTACTCCTACATACTACACTCACCCGAGGGGGTAGAAAAATTTGCAATGACATTTATTCATCGACACAAAACTTTGCTATAAATTGCTAATCATTGCTAATCATTGCACGAGTTTCATCATCCAAGGGAGGAAAAAAATATTTGAGATAGCTTAGAAAGTATTCTCCTATCTTAAGCAAGTCATTATAATTATTTTTCTAGTTAATAAAATTCTTTTCTAATCTTCTCTGAATTTTTACAATAAAATATTATACATTAATTCCTATTTTCTCAAATTTTATTTTAACTGTTAGTCGTACAACCAAGAATTTTAAGTGAATCATGCAAGCCTCTGTGCAATATAAATAATCACTTCATGGGCTCTTTTCTCTTTCACACAAGAAAAAAATAAAAATAACGGGGTTAAGCAACATAAACATGGTGCTGCTAAAGGTTTGTTTGATACTACCATCAGATATGATTAATGATCCAACTGTTTAATTTAGCATTCTTATAAAGAAATATATATTTATAAATTTTTATACAATTTTAAAATTATTAATAATTTATTAAATTACTTTATTTTAATATATTATATAATATTAAAAATATATATAAATATCGATTGTTTGGTAATATATTCATAAAAATTTGAATTGTATAAAAATTTATACTCTTGTTATAAGAATATTTAATTGAAAGTTAAATGTATCAAATTTAATTTACATTCAACGGATCTATCCTCCTACTGTGTGTATGTTCACATAAAAGGAGTGACTAAATAAAGTCGAAATAAAAGTTCCATTCGTCGAAAAATTATACTAAATGATATATAATTATCATATTAATTATATTAAAAAATTCATATTATAAATAAACTAATTACATTTAACATTTTAACACACGGAAAATTATAAAAAAACCTATATTATATTTATTTAGACACATAAAATTTTCCGTTTCTACTTCCGTGTTTAAATTTCTGGACAAAAATATTATATTTACTTAAAAATTGAGTAGAATAGAGACGAAATGTTTTTCATGTCTAAAGTCCGTTTCTAAATTTTGTTTTTCTGGTAGCGTTTCTCATCATTTATATAACAGTTTATATGTGTGATGTGATATTTTTAAGTGATTTGAGGATATATATAGTTGAAATATCACTGACCTAAGTTTTAAATAAAAAATAAATGACTATTGTGTCATAATGTTTTTTTTTTTATAAATTAAAAAAATGACTTTAACAGATTTATAAACATATCCTATAAACAATCTTTGAAATTAATAAATTTTATAATTTGACCATTGTGATGAATTATGGCTAAAAGACAAAGAAACAAGGTGGAGATTTGTGATGCAAAACTAGTGATGTTAGTCCCACATCATGTAAGGAGATGTATTAGTCCCACATTGTATAGAATTGTGAGAGAGACTAAGTTTTGCATCTATATATAGAACTCCATCCTAAGCTTGCAAAACACACCAACACACACCAACAAAGAAAGAAACTCTAGGAGTTCTCTCTTGTTATTCTTCCTCCTTATTCTCTTGTTCTATAGTAATAAAAGAGTTCTAGTAGTGAGAGGAACAATTGTGAGTTAAAGAGAGATTTGAGATAGAGTGATCTTGGGTGTAATTGGGGTCTTGGGTTGTGAGTGAAACACTTAGTGAGCTTGTAATTCTTTGGTGACATAGTGAATTTTATTGTTGCTCTCTAGCCGTAGACGTAGGCAAATTGCTGAACCACGTTAAATCTCGGTGTTTTTATTTTCTCGATTATTACTCAGAGCTCTCATAGCTCTCGTATACTAAGGTGCCAAGGAAATTGTTAGTATGCTCTGTGGTTGCAGTATTGTCTGATCTTCCACATCAGAACACAATTATTCTTGTTGCTTGAAAAGTGTGGTAGTGTGAAAGTGCATGTCTAGGAAAGTTCTGGCAAGGAAAGACTTGGTATTTAAGTGCGTCCATTAGTGAGCCACCTCTCTTTCCTGGGAACTTACCTGGTGTATTATTCACGGACTACGGTCACTTTTCCAGCATACGAGAACTGTTCACGTATACATCGCTGTTCCCGCATACGACACTGTGCACTTATACGTCACTATTCATGTTTACAGTCATCATGACGAGTGCTAAATTTGATTTGGAGAAATTCAATGGAGAAAATGATTTTAGTCTTTGGCGGTTGAAGATAAAAGCTCTACTGGTTCATCAAGGCTTGGGCAAAGCCTTGGAAGGTAGAGACAAGCTGCCACAGAGTCTAACTGACATCGAGAAAAACGACATCTTGGAGAAAGCACACATTGCAATTTTGTTGTGCTTGGGAGATGAAGTTCTACGAGAAGTGTGAGAAGAAAATACAGATGCTTCGTTATGGCTGAAGCTGGAAAGCCTGTATATGACGAAGTCACTCACCAATAGACTGTATTTGAAGAAAAGGATATATACTCTTCATATGCAGGAAGGAAAGCCTATTAAAGAACACCTGGACGAATTTAACAGGATTATTCTTGATCTAAAGAATACTGATGTTAAAATCAAGGATGAAGATCAAGCAATTCTTCTATTATGTTCCCTTCCGAGTTCTTACGAGCACTTTATTGACACCATGATGTATGTGCGAGAGGATCTCACCCTAGAGGAAGTCAAGGCTGCGTTGCACTCGAAAGAACTGAAGAAAAGAGTATCAGATTCAAAATCTGAAGGCTCAGGTGAAAGTTTCTTTGTTAGAGGAAGAGGAGAGATACGAAATCAAAATAATGGAAGAGGAAGATCTAGGTCAAAATCCAAAGCAAAACCTAGAAAATACAAATGTTTTCACTGCCACAAAGAAGGGCATATAAGAAAGAATTGCCTAGAGCGCAAAGGCAAGGAAAAGATATCTGAATCTGGAAATGCAGCTGTAGCAGATAGCTACGATAATGCAGATGCACTTACAGTCTCAGAACATGACTCAAAAGATGAGTGGATACTTGATTCTGGATGCTCATATCATATGTGTCCCAATAAGGATTGGTTTTCCACTTACCAACCCTTAGATGGAGGCAAGGTTCTTATGGGAAATAATGCTTCCTGTAAGGTAGTTGGCATCGGCACAATTAGAATCAAGATGTTCGACGGAATCGTCAGAACATTGACGGATGTAAGGCATGTTCCAGAATTAAAGAAAAATCTGATTTCCTTGGGAACATTAGATTCAAAAGGTTATAGCTACAAAGGTGAAGGTGGAGCTATAAGAATCTCTAAAGACGCTCTAATTGTGATGAAAGGAAAGAAAGAGAATAGTCTCTACGTGCTACAAGGAAGCACAATTACGGGTACTGTTGTTGTCTCTTCAACAGTTGATTCTGATGTCACCAAGTTATGGCATTTACGAATAGGGCATGTCAGTGAGAGAGGCCTAACAGAGTTGAGCAAACAAGGATTACTCTGTGGCCAACAAGTTGGGAAGTTAGATTTCTGTGAACACTGTGTATTTGGAAAACAGTGTCGGATAAAATTCAATACTGCAGTTCATCGAACAAAAGGCACGTTGGATTATATACATTCTGACTTGTGGGGTCCTTCCCAAGTACCTTCTCACGGTGGTGGCAGATTGATAACCACTGTCGAATGATTATCAAAAACTAGATTCATCCCCAATTAATTTTGTAATATAGAAGGAATCAACCTAGGTCATCTCTCTGAAGACATACATACATTCAATTCGGAATTATTCACAGTTAGGAGGGGGATTTTCATTGAACAATTCAACAAAACTAAATGGAATTGAAATTACAAAGCTGAACGAAGAACTAAAGACAGAATTAGAATTTGAACATAGAGCAGCGAAGTGTAAATTGAAGCAACGAATGATAAACGCAGAAAATGAACAATGAACATTTAACATAAACCGCGAAGAGAATTAGAAACTGAGAATAGAACGGAAAAATGTAAATTGAAACAGTGAATCAAGAAGAAGATAAATGCAGAAACGAAATAACGAGCAATAGCGCAAAAACGTGAAAGGAAAACCTAAACAATTATGAACAGAATAATAGAGCGTAAATGTAAATTGAACCAGAGATCTATTACAGAATTGGAGAATAGAGGAATCAAAATCACAGAACGAATTCAATTGTTGCAGTAGCTACAGTTGTGAAGAGAAAGTAAACACATGAAAATTGAAATCAAGAAGAAAAGAGAGAAGAAAAGAAAGAACAGAGAGAAAAGAGAAGAGAGAATTGTGCAATCGCACAATTCAAGCGTGCAAGAGAAGCTACAAGTTGAAACAGAATTATGAATTGTATATTTTAAATTTCGCGCCCAACAGCTCTTATATTGGTGAAGAATCGCGCCTCCATTCAAATTGATTTGCGCCCTGGCGCAAAATTCCGTCTGATGCTTGTTTCGTTTGATGCTTGTTCTGTCTGTAGATACAACAAACGATACCACAATCACCACAGATGATACCACAGACGAATGCCACTCGCATTTTCTCAGACGAATGCCACTTGCATTTTCTCAGACGAATGCCACTTGCACTCCAAGTCCTCATCTCAGGTCTTGGGTCTCTCATTCCAAGCTTCCATTCTAGCATTCAATCCCCTCCTTGCTCTTATCTCTTCTTCATTCCTCAGAGCTCTTGATGCAACTGCACAAGAATCATTGTAGAAACATAAAAACTTATGGAAATTAACTATTATTTACTACTAGTACTAAAATATGCCTCTAACACAAATATAAGATAAACTATCAAAATATGACACATACAAAAGCTAAATGAACCAAAAACAAAGTAAAGAGAATGTATATAAAATAGATTATCAAATACCCCCACACTTATTCTTTTGCACTCCGGGGCAAAACTTACTAAAAGAAGAATTGCTGATATGTGAACTGAACCAACTTCCATTGAACCACAGATGCAAAAAAAAGGGAAAGGGACAACATTTAAAGCATCAAGATTAACAACAATCCACGAATCTACTGTACATCCAAAACAAACAAATTGACAAGTTAAGTTAAAGAATGCATTCAAAGTGATAGAACCTCACAAGTAAGTGTTTCCTCTTAACTCTCAAGTGTTTAGGATTGTATTTGCACTCAAACACATCATGCAAGCCAGCACTACCAGATTTTTACAAGCCTCTAATTTCAATAACTTGAAACACATGCAATCAAAGATCAAAAAGACTTTATTAAGCTTGTAATGTGGCCAAGGTGAAGGTGGGATAAGAGAAAGATTATTTAGGCTAATAACCAAGAGAAAAGAGGAGCAATGGGGAATAAATTTAATAAGCATGAAGATTACCCTCCTAACATTTACCTCTTTTTGGTTTCCCACTTATTTCCATCCTGGATTTTCATTTCCTTCTGTTTCTCTTTTTATATTATTTTTTTTTTCTTTCTTTTGCTTTCTTTTTCTTTTCTTGAATTCCTTCCTTGTAGCTTTTGGTATTTTCTTCTTTGCATCTTTTTCTATATATATATATATATATATACATATATTTTTCTGTATATTTGTTTTCTTTTGCATAACCAATGCCAATCCATTCACCAACTCACATACCAGAATTGTCTTGAAGGGTTATACCCCCACACTTATTGAGATCCTATTCCCAAAACAATTCCAAAGCTCTTTTAATCCCTAAGGTTAGGGGGCATCATTGTTTTCCATTTTCCGGCTTGTAATGAGCTTAAAATTGAAGAAAGGGATATACAGGCTCAAAGGGGAATAACAAGGGAAAGATATGTAAGGTAGGCTCATTTGGCTAGTAGTTTAAGAAGAAATTTGCCTAAACCATATCAATAATGCATGTGCTCAAGAAATATCAGCAAGAGTCAAGGAAAAATCTAGAGCAACTAACAAGATGAGTGTAATCACACAAGAAAGAAATTTGAAGGAAAAGAATGGTTCCTCCATATAAGGCTCAAACTCTCACAAGGTTTATTTTTCTATCATAAATTATCCAAACTTTAGTTTCAAGTCAATTGCAATTCAAGGATGCACACATAGGTTATAAGAAGATTGAAAAATCTATCAACTAAAACTGTTTGTAACTTTCGCAATTTATACACTTATAACTTTAAAGAAAAAGTATGGTTGACATATAATTTTTTTTTTCCAAAAATCAAACAGAAAACAGAACAGAAAACAAAACAGCAGAATATTCACACAATCCCTCCCCCCTACACTTAAAATTGACATTGTCCTCAATGAAACATAAAGTGCATCAATGGAGTCAATTGCAATTCATGTCAGAAGGGGGATAGAAAACTCCCTCAAAGGCCAAATATCTGCACGTCCGGCCAGCTAGGTTCAACCAAGGATAACTCTGCCTCAGCTTCCTCCGCTTTCGGACTCTCATGAAATTCCTTGAGTTGATGACCATTTACCTTCCAGATTTTACCAGTAACTTCATCTTTTATCTCAACTGCACCATGGGAAAAGATATTAGTAATAACAAAAGGGCCATCCCATCGAGAACGAAGTTTACCGGCTATGAGCTTCAAACGTGAATTGAATAACAACACTTTTTGGCCCACTTTGAACTCTTTCCTCAGAATCATACTATCGTGATACTTCTTAACTTTCTCTTTGTAGATTTTAGAGTTCTCATAAGCCTCCAAACGAAGCTCCTCAAGTTCTTGTAATTGAAGCTTCCTCTGCGCACCAGCCTGGTCAATCTCTAAGTTGCACTTCTTCACAGCCCAATATGACCGATGCTCAATCTCCACAGGTAAATGACAGCCTTTACCAAAGACCATTCTGTAAGGAAACATGCCAGTTGGTGTCCTATAAGTAGTTCTATGGGCCCAAAGAGCATCTTCAAGTTGCCTACTCCAATCCTTTCTGTTAGGGTGGACCATCTTTTGTAACATGAGCTTAATATCTCTGTTGAACACTTCGGCCTGACCATTAGTTTGGGGATGATAGGCTGTGGAAACTCTATGCACAACCCCATACTTATGGAGCAGAGACCGCATGCTGAAATTACAAAAATGGCTCCCTTTGTCACTGATAATGGCTTTAGGTACACCAAACCTGCAAAAAATATTGGATCTAACAAAGTCCACAACAACTTTAGAATCATTAGTCCTGGTGGCCTTAGCCTCAACCCACTTTGATACATAATCAACAGCTAACAAAATATATGAATAACCGGAGGAGACAAGGAAAGGGCCCATGAAGTCAATACCCCAAACATCGAATACTTCACAGAAAATAATAGGTTGTTGGAGCATCTCCTGCCTTCGGGTGATGGCCATCCCAGCTCTTTGACATTGCTCACAGGTGCTAAAGAGCTTATATGCATCCTTGAAAAGAGTAGGCCAATAAAACCCACTGTCCAGCACTTTTCTAGCTGTCCGCTGAGGTCCATAGTGTCCTCCTACCGGTGAAGCATGACAAAACTGAAGGACCGATTGGATTTCATGACTTGGAATACACCTGCGGATAACTCTATCGCTGCAAAACCTCCACAAATAAGGGTCATCCCAGACATAGTATTTTTCATCACTTTTTAATTTCTCAATTTGTGATCTAGATGCATGAGGAGGTACAACTGATGTAACCAAGTAATTAACAATATCAGCAAACCAAGGAATTACATCATAAGAGTATAAAAGCATAAGATGTTCATCAGGAAAATCATCTTTGATAGGTAGAAGATCAAGGTTACCCTCAATCCTACTCAAGTGATCAGCAACCAGGTTTTCTGCACCACTTTTATCCCTGATTTCTATATCAAATTCCTGTAGAAGAAGCATCCATCTAATTAACCTTGGTTTAGCATCAGCCTTCTTCAACAGGAATTTCAGAGCTGCATGGTCAGAGAAAACAATGATTTTAGAGCCAAGCAAGTAAGCACGAAATTTATCTAAAGCAAAAACAATTTCCAAAAGCTATTTTTCAGTAGTGGTGTAGTTTGCTTGGGCAGCATCCAGTGTACGGGAAGCATATGCAATGACATGAGAGTGTCTACCAACTCTTTGAGCTAGAACCGCCCCAATCGCAAAATTGGAGGCATCACACATTAGCTCAAAGGGAAGCTCCCAATCAGGTGGTTGCACAATAGGTGTTGTGGTAAGCCTCATCTTCAGCTCATCAAAAGCCTTCATGCATGTTTGGTCGAAGGAGAATTCTGCATCCTTTAGGAGGAGCTTGGACAATGGCAGGGCAATCTTGCTAAAATTCTGAATAAATCTTCTATAGAAACCTGCATGTCCAAGAAAAGAACGCACTTCCCGCACAGAAACGGGGTAAGGCAGAGAAGTAATAATATCTATTTTTGCCTTATCAACTTCAATACCTCTACTAGAGACTAGATGCCCTAAGACTATACCCTCACTAACCATGAAATGACATTTTTCAAAATTCAGCACCAGATTAGTCTCAATACATCTACTCAGAACTCTAGAAAGGCTATCCAAACATGTATCAAAAGATGAACCATATACTGTAAAATCATCCATGAACACCTCCATGCAACTCTCTAATAAATCAGAAAAGATACTCACCATGCATCTTTGGAATGTACCAGGTGCGTTGCATAAACCAAATGACATCCTGGTGTAAGCATAAGTCCCAAATGGACAAGTGAATGTGGTCTTATGTTGATCTTCCGGAGCAATGTGAATCTGCATATACCCTGAAAATCCATCTAGAAAACAATAATGTGATTTACCTGCTAACCTCTCCAAGACTTGATCAATGAATGGGAGTGGGAAGTGGTTCTTTCGAGTGGCTTGATTGAGTATCCTATAGTCAATGCAGACTCTCCAACTGTTGGTGACTCTAGTTGGGACCAACTCGTTATCCTTGTTCTGCACCACAGTTATGCCAGATTTCTTAGGGATCACTTGTACAGGTGAAACCCATGTGCTATCTGAAATGGGGTAAATGATGCCAGCTGCTGTAACACCCTCAAAAAAAAAAAAATTAATTTTCATAAATAAATACGTAGTTAAAATATTTACTAAAAATTCTATAAAAATGTGCATATTAACTGTTTACTATTATAATTTGATTAGACAGAAAACGTAATTCAAAAATAATTTACCATTGGGTAGCAATATTATTACGTAATTTGAGAAAATTATGATTACATTTCTAAATAAAAATGTAATAGAAAAATAAATTTGTTGTTTGACATTTTTATTAATATTTGATGTTTCAAATATTATTTTATATTTTAATTCTTGAAAATTTATTGTTTTAATTATATTATTATTAAGAAATTTTATTTTATATTTGATTTGAGAAATATTTTAAGTATTAATATAAAAAAAATAATAATAAATAAATAAATTTAGAATAGCCTATACAAGACTCAAACTTGCAACCTTCATGTCATTAGATACCACTTCAACCAACTAAGCTACTACATTTGTTTAATACCTTTATAAAATATAAGATATATATTAAGTACTAGTTTATTGTTTAAAAAAATTTTAAAATTAAAAAGTCACATGCATGACTCGAACTTGCAACCTTCAGGTTAGTAACAGAATGCTTTAACCAACTAAGCTAATAGGCCTATCTGATATTTTTATAAAAATATAATGTATATAATGAGTACGAGAGAAAATGTGAACCAGAAAAATTGTAAAAATTATGACAAGTGCAATATGTAAGGAGTGATGGAAGGATGCACTAAATTAGTGGTATTAGCACCAATCTGATTAGTGGTGCACTAAAAAGAAAAAGAATTCTAATTAAATTTTTATGGTAAAACCACTAAGTATATTAAATTTTACCACTAATAATATTTTAAATTTTATTTCATCTATAAATAGAAACCATTTGAGAACACTTCAGCCATGAATTCATTTGCACCAAAACACCAAAATCTTAGTTTTTCCAATTTTCCCAAAACCATAAGCTTATTTTTCTAAAATTCCAAATTTTTCTAAATTCAGCAAAAACCTATTTCATTTAACTTTGAGAGTAGAATCAACCTTCTTTCAACCATTAGAAGATCTTTCAAAGCATTTTCAAGTGGGAGAAAAATAAGGTGAGGGAAGTTTCTAAATTATTTTAATTTTTCAATTTAATTAAGTTTTCAATTTTCTAAAAATTCTAGAATAATCTCAAAATATTTGTGTTCTAAAATTTATGAACTTATAATTATTATTGAAGTTTTAAAGTAATAACGAATTGTAAGAGTAGTTGCAATTTACTTAAATTTTCAAATATAAAAATAAAAAAATATATATATATATATATAACTAAAAAAAAAAAGAAGTAAGCATGACTTGAACCCAAGACCTTGGTGTTTCCAATCATGTCTTAACCAACTGAGCTAGTCCAGATTTCGTTTATAATATCGCATATTTATATCTTTATATTTAAATATTTTCGCTTTCATTTGTTTATATTTCATATGATAATTTGTGATTTTAAAATTATGAGATCTAACTAGGAGGCTCTGCCACCTTTACTGATTTCATAATTTTAAGTTATTTATATAATATTTAATTTTTGAAATGATAATTTGAGATCTTAAAATTATGAGATCTAACTAGGAGGCTCTGCCACCTTTCTTGATTTCATAATTTTAAGTTATTTATATAATACTTAATCTTATGGAGATTTTTAACAATTTTAAAGAGTAATTGGAAAATTTGATTTGAATGTGAATGACTTTGGATGTATATTTGTATAATGATTTGGATTGTGTATGTTTAGCTTTTCTTTGAATTTGGTTGATGATTGAGACTGTGATTAATTACCTATGTTATGCACGTTGAAGACTGTGATGAAAACTATGACTATTATACTATAAATTATTATTAACCCATAACATAAAATATAATGATAGAGTGGACTTGTAATATCAACAAGATTGGTCTTTGTTTTAAATGAGATTTTTAGAAAGGGAGATAAGTTTTCATTCATTCATGCATGCCTCAAAAGAGGTGGCCTCGGTTAGAGGTGCGAGATAATAACTTAATCCGTGCGTCTAGGTGGGATGCCGGACTTGGGGATTTTTATAGTGAGAATTCATTTAATTCATGATGATCACATGATTGTTTATGAGATTCTGTGCACCACTGTGAAATCCCAACTGGTCGGTAAGTTTTACGATGATGATGTCGTATTATCTGAGATGGTACCACATTGCATATTTTTGGAGTTGAGGATGGAGCATGCATCATATAGAAATTTCATTTAAGTCATAATTCATTCTTTATTTATTTGATTATGATATGTATTATATTGATAATTTTATATGATATGTATTTTTATTAAGATTTTTGGAACTTACCCTTGCGTGTTTGTGTCTGTGGTTTGACACCTGTGATGATCCTAAATTTTAATTGGGGGAGCAGATTAACAGGATAAATCTATTGAAGATGTGAACGAAGGATAAGCAAACATGAGGATTTTTGTGAATAATGTGTATATTATAATTATCACAATATTACGTACTATGTGACAATTTGTAAATAACTTTTGATGTATGATTACGATGTGATCTATGTGATGTATTTTTATTTTGGTGACATTTTTGATAGCAAGGGAAATTATTTTAAAATTTTATTTAAAGAAATCTAAATGAAGGGAAACATTTTCAAATAATAATAATAAATGGATAAAGGAAAATATTTTAGCAATGAAAATAGAGGGGCGTTATAACTGCAAGCAATTTTGTGACCTCTTTCTTCACTACATCCAAAATGGTAGGATTGAGTCTCCTTTGTGGTTGTCTCACGGGTTTGGACTCATCCTCTAGTAATATTCGATGCATGCAAATGGCTGGGTTAATTCCAGGGAGATAAGCTAATGTCCACCCAATGGTTTTCTCGTGCCCTTTCAGAATTTTCAGCAACTTCTCCTCTTGCTCATCTTGCAAGGTACTGGAAATGATAACTGGAAGCTTATGATCATCATCTAAGTAGGCATACTTCAAATGATGAGGCAGTGGCTTCAACTCTAGGCTTGGCGGCTGCACAGTGGAAGGTAGCAGTGGCTTGTTTGCTGCAATATCAGTGGATGCAAGAACCTGTAGACCAGAATCTGCAACATGCAAATTAAAATCTGCACCTGCAATGGCAGTATTAATCTCTGCACAGATAGTACAAACAGTGTCTTCATCATTACAACAACAACAAGCCAAATCAGTATTGAAACTAGAAAAATTAGTCAAATCAGAATCAAATTCAGAATCAAAATCTGTACAACTATCTACAAAATCATCAACTAAATCTATGGAGAAAACAAAATGCTCTTCAGCAGGTAGTTTCATGCTTTCAAGTATATTGAACTTCACAATGTCATCTCCGAATTCCATAGAAAATGTGCCGGAATGAACATCAATCTTGGTCCGTGCAGTCATCAAGAATGGTCGCCCTAGGATCAATGTAGATGAAGGTGATTTATCCTGCATATCAAGAATATAAAAATCTGCAGGAAAAATCAATTCGTTAACTCGAACCAACACATCCTCCAAGACTCCACGTGGATGGACAACACTCTTATTGGCAAGCTGAATAATGACTCTAGTTGGCTTTAACTCACCAATCTGCAATGACCTGTAGACTGAAGTAGGCATCACATTAATGGAAGCTCCCAAATCTATCATGGCATTCACAAAAGTGCGATCCCCAATTGTGCAAGGCACTGTAAAAGTTCCAGGATCTTGGCACTTTTGTGGAAGGTTAGACTGAGGGAGTGGAGAAACATGTGTACTTTGTATAAATGCAGAAACATTTCTTCCCAAGTTCACCTTTTCATTTCCTTTAAATCTCCTTTTGTGAGTACACAGTTCTTTTAAAAACTTGGCATACTTGGGAATTTGCTTGATAACATCTAACAAAGGGATATTGACTTCTACTTTCCTAAATGTTTCTAATAATTTTTTTTTAATTCTGATTTTTTTTGAATGCATATTTACAGAAGGAAAAGGAAGAGGAAGTTGTTTTACCTCATTCTGGTGTGATTTTTCAGTGTCCTGACTTTTTGGCTGGAACTCCTTACCACTTCTCAAGGTGATGGCACTCACATTCCCCATTGGATTAACTATAGTTTGGGAGGGAATGTTGCTGGAACCTTGTTGCTGCAATTGATTAACAGTGGTGGCCAACTGTCCAACTTGAGTTTTCAAATCTAAAATTGAAGCACTTACATTTTATTGAAATTGCAGGTTGGTAGTTGCCATCTGTTTCATCAACTCTTCCAAAGATGGTCCAGTACTATTCACAGGTTGTGATTGAGCAGGTTGGACCACTTGTTGTTGTCTCATGGGAGGAGGTTGATACTTGTTGGAAGGCTGAAATCTTTATTGTTGTTGTGGTGGTTGTTGTTGGCTATGTTGGACCTAAAGCTTGATGATGCTTTGGTGTCTCTCTTGGTGTTTTTGATTTTGATGTAATGTAATTTTGGTTTTCTTAGTTGGAATGTATCTAGGAGTTTTCTATGTATTGAGTGTTTAGATTAGGCATGTATGTGTTGTTCTTTGTTTGAATGCCTTGGAGAAGCTTGGCAATCTTGTGTGATTACTCATGTGTCAAGTGTTTGATTTCCCTCTCTAAAACAGTTTGAAAAACCTTTGGTAACCAACTGATGTAATAGATTACCAACAGTAGGTAATAGATTACCAACAGTAGGTAACAAAGTGTGGAAATCCACTTGTTTCTTAATTTCACCCTAGATGCACTCCGAATTGGCTCTTCGTGTCTTCATGAGTTTTGTAGCTCTATCAATCCTCTTTCATTTGCAAAAAACCAGAGCTCAAAACGATATTTGTAGAAGAAGTTATGTCAATTTTGGTGAAAGTGCTCAAGCAGGTGCGCCCAGGCACAACCAGGAGCATTACTCACTGGAGTAATCGATTACCAACAGTTGGTAATCGATTACCAGAGGCAAAAATCACCAGAATGCATTCTTCTCTGGTGTAATCGATTACCATAAGGCTGTAATCGATTACCATGAGCAAGTAATCGATTACCATGAATCAGTAATCGATTACCACGTGAAAAATCACCCAGAAACTTAATTCTTCCCTGAAGTAATTGATTACTCACTTGCTGTAATCGATTACCATATCAGTAAGCTGCCAAACTTGCCTAATATGAGCCTTCTAACAACCTCAATTGAATACCCATCTATTCTAATCAATTGTAAACTCCAGAAAGTCAATTTTTGAGGCTCCAACGTTCTGAAATTAAAAGCTCCAACGGTTCATTTTATGAGGCTCCAAAGGTTTGAAATTTGAGGCTCCAACTTTCAACAATTGAGGCTCCATATGAATCTATAAATGGAGGATGTTTTAAAAATCAAAGAATATGATTTTAATACACTCTTGAGATACTTGGAAAACATTTTCAGAAAAGCTCTTACACTTTCAAATCCTCTCTAAAGAGAGTTTATCATTTTCTCCAAGAGAAAGAACTTCAAGAGTTCTTGAAGAAGTTTTAAGAAAAGGCAACTTGATTCATTTCATTGATTGGGTGGTATTCACTGTTTTATTGATTGTGATCAGAATCTACACTCCAGGTGTTTTCTAAACTAATCTCTTGTTTATCTATTTGATTGTTGGGTTATTACTCTAGGAGAGAGGTCTCTCTGGATAGAGTAAGAGTTTGAGAAGTGTTTTCTCAAAGGTTTGATCTTGGGTGTGCCAAGATCAGTGAAGGTTGGAATTCTTTGGGTTAAAGAACTGGTTTGGGTGTTTTGATTTCGTTTTTGTGTTGCTTGTTGCAGAGTGAATGTAAAAGAACACAAAAAGGGATCATTTGATAGTGGAAAACCAATTGCAACGGTTGTTGGATTGGGATTTGGATGTAGGCGATTGGTGAACCAAGATAAATCACGTGCACTCTTCTTCTTCCTTACACTCATTACCATTTACCTTACACTCGCTATTATCATTGTTAAATTTCGCAAGTTGTTTGGTAACTGAATTGGTAATTAACTCAAGAATTAACTTGGTAATCAACTTAAACCGGAAAGGGTAGATACAAACATTGTATAAACTGAAAATTGATTACAAACTTGATTTTGATTATTCCTTTGTTATTTCTTGCGATAAACTTGAATATACTGTTTGAATTAAAAGGAATTCGAAACTCACAAAAATAGGCCAAAGTGAACTAGAATCTATTCACCCCCCCTCTAGATTCACCCATAGGGACCATCAATTGGTATCAAAGCTACTTCTAGTAAGTTGCTCTAGAATTTGATCCATAATGGCCAGTAATCAATTACCATTTGCTGAAGGTGCTTCTATTAACAGACCTCCTCTGTTCTGTGGAGATAACTATCCATTTTGGAAAGTAAGAATGAAAATCTTTATGGAGTCCAGTACATAGAAACATTTGGCAAGTCATTTGTAATCGATTTCAAAATTCCCACACACATAGTTGATGGAAAAGAGATTGAAAAACCATTTGATAAATGGGAACAAGAGGAAATTAAGAGAGCTGAAAATGATTCTAAAGCTTTAAACATTATACATTCTGCTCTTAACTCTGATGAATTTTTTAGAATTTCTGCTTGTACAACAAAGAAAAAAGAAGCTTGGGAGCTTATCATGGTAACTCATGAAGGTACAACGTAAGTACGAAGGGCAAGGAAGAATACCTTGATCCAAGAGTACGAAACCTTCAGAATGATGCAAGGAGAGTCCATAATGGAGATGCAGAATACACATCATCAATCATCTCAAGGGACTTGACAAAAGCTTCGTAGAAGAAGAAGTGAATGTTAAGATTCTAAAATCTCTAAATAGAAAATGGCAATCCACTGTGACAGCCATAACTGAGTCAAAGAATCTTGCTACAATCACAAGTGCAGAACTATTTGGCAAGCTTAGAGAGTATGAGATGGATATGATTCGCATGGCAGATGAGGAACTGAAGGACAAAGGAGCCAAAGGAATTTCTATCAAAGTGGAGCATCTTTGGAAACCGAATCGAATCGAATCCTCTGAAGAAGAAAACATGAAACATATAATAAGAAATTTCAAGAAGTTCCTAATGAAGAACAGTGAGAAGAAAAGGTTCAACAATGTTAAGAAGGACTTCAAAAGAAGTGAGAGTTCATCTTCAAAGGTGACTTGTTATGAGTGTGACAAAGTTAGTCACTACAAGTTTGAGTGCCCCAACATGAGGAAAGCCAACTGCAATGAGCCTAGAAGATTTGAACATGAGGAAAAGTCCAAGAAGGACAAATTCATAAAGAAGAAAGCATATATAGCTTGGGAAGAGAATGATTCCTCAACTTCTAGTGAGAGCGATAATGAAGAAGCAAATTTGTGTCTCATGGCAAAGCCAACATCCGATGATGAGGTAAGTGATTCTGATTCATGTACTTGTGATTATGATGAATTACATGCTGCTTTTTGTGATTTGTATAAAGAAGCCAAAAGATTAAGAAAATTGAACAAAATTTTGAAAACAAAATTACTGATTTAGAAAATGATATTTCTGTTTTAAAAACTAATGTTCAAAATCTGGAAAAAGAAAATAATAACTTGAAACTACCCTGTTCAAAGTGTAAGTCATTTGATGCCTCTTTGAAAAACAATAATAAGAAGTTCTCTGCATTTAAACAAACTAGCAATAATAGAACTTTACCATGCAGTTATTGTATGAAATCTGGACACACCTCTTATAATTGCATGATTAGGAAGAAAGGAATATCTTGTGGTTTGTTTAAGTGGTTTAAGAAAGTTAAACTTGATGATGCTAACATGGCTGGACCTAAGAGAAGATGGGTACCAAAAGCAAAGTAAACTTTCTTATGTAGGTATGCTTGAGAGCCAAACAACTAACAATTGGAATTGTGGAAAAATTGGTATTTTGGACAATGGCTGCTAAAGATATGTGATTGATGAAAAGATCAAACTTATCTCCTTCAAAACAAAAGAATGTGATTCTCCAAAGGATGGATGAAATGGAAGCAACAACGACTTGATATGTTTTTTTTGTCCATTCTTATCTCTATTCTCTATATTTGATTATAATTCTCTCTATTTTTTGATTTTGATATACCAAATAGGGGGACAAGTATAAGGTGTTAGATGAGAGAAGTATAAGTTGCTAGAGTTTATAGAATATTGTTGATAGGGGGAGAAAGGAGTAAGTAGAAATTTGTGAATCTGCAATGCATATACTGTGTATTTGCAAATCTCTATCTATTGCAGGATTCTTAGAAGATCAACACATCCTAAAAACACCTAGGAAAACCTTGGTTGATATTTGGTACATCAAAACCAAAAAGGGGGAGATTGTTGGACCTAAAGCTTGATGATGCTTTGGTGTCTCTCTTGGTGTTTTTGATTTTGATGTAATGTAATTTTGGTTTTCTTAGTTGGAATGTATCTAGGAGTTTTCTATGTATTGAGTGTTTAGACTAGGCATGTATGTGTTGTTCTTTGTTTGAATGCCTTGGAGAAGCTTGGCAATCTTGTGTGATTACTCATGTGTCAAGTGTTTGATTTCCCTCTCTAAAACAGTTTGAAAAACCTTTGGTAACCGAGGTAATAGATTACCAACAGTAGGTAATAGATTACCAACAGTAGCTAACAAAGTGTGGAAATCCACTTGTTGCTTAATTTCACCCTAGCTGCACTCCGAATTGGCTCTTTGTGTCTTCATGAGTTTTGTAGCTCTATCAATTCTCTTTCATTTGCAAAAAACCAGTGCTCAAAACGATATCTGTAGAAGAAGTTATGCCAATTTTGGTGAAAGTGCTCAAGCAGGTGCGCCCAGGCACAACCAGGAGCATTACTCACTGGAGTAATCGATTACCAACAGTTGGTAAACGATTACCACAGGCAAAAATCACCAGAATGCATTCTTCTCTGGTGTAATCGATTACCATAAGGCTGTAATCAATTACCATGAGCAAGTAATCGATTACCATGAATCAGTAATCGATTACCACGTGAAAAATCACCCAGAAACTTAATTCTTCTCTGAAGTAATCGATTACTCACTTGCTGTAATCGATTACCATATCAGTAAGCTGCCAAACTTGCCTAATATGAGCCTTCTAACAACCTCAATTGAATACCCATCTATTCTAATCAATTGTAAACTCCAGAAAGTCAATTTTTGAGTCTCCAACGTTCTGAAATTAAAAGCTCCAACGGTTCATTTTATGAGGCTCCAAAGGTTTGAAATTTGAGGCTCCAACTTTCAACAATTGAGGCTCCATATGAATCTATAAATGGAGGCTGTTTTGAAAATCAAAGAATATGATTTTATTACACTCTTGAGATACTTGGAAAACATTTTCAGAAAAGCTCTTACACTTTCAAATCCTTTCTAAAGAGAGTTTATCATTTTCTCCAAGAGAAAGAACTTCAAGAGTTCTTGAAGAAGTTTTAAGAAAAGGCAACTTGATTCATTTCATTGATTGGGTGGTATTCATTGTTTTATTGATTGTGATCAGAATCTACACTCCAGGTGTTTTCTAAACTGATCTCTTGTTTATCTATTTGATTGTTGGGTTATTACTCTAGGAGAGAGGTCTCTCTGGATAGAGTAAGAGTTTGAGAAGTGTTTTCTCAAAGGTTTGATCTTGGGTGTGCCAAGATCAGTGAAGAACAGTTCTTTAGGTTAAAGAACTGGTTTGGGTGTTTTGATTTCGTTTTTATGTTGCTTGTTGCAGAGTGAATGTAAAAGAACACAAAAGGGATCATTTGATAGTGGAAAACCAATTGCAACAGTTGTTGGATTGGGACCGATGGATGTAAGGCGGTTAGGTGAACCAAGTATAAATCACTGTGCACTCTTCTTCTTCCTTACACTCATTACCATTTACCTTACACTGCTATTATCATTGTTAAATTCTGCAAGTTGTTTGGTAACTGAATTGGTAATTAACTCAGTAATTAACTTGGTAATCAACTTAAACTGGAAAGGGTAGATACAAACATTGTATAAACTGAAAATTGATTACAAACTTGATTTTGATTATTCCTTTGTTATTTCTGCAGCATAAACTTGAATATACTCTGTTTGAATTAAAAGGAATTCGAAACTCACAAAAATAAGCCAAAGTGAACTAGAATCTATTCACCCCCCCTCTAGATTCACCCATAGGGACCATCAGGCTAGGCCCTGGACCATATCTCATATTAGGATGATCCTTCCAACCAGGGTTTTAAGTATTGGACTATGGATTATATTGCTGTGCTGGAGGTCTATACTGTTGTCCAGAATACATTCCAGCCACATCCACAGTTTGCTGGACAAGTTGTTGCTGCTATTTAGTTTCTTGCAGTTGAGGGCAAGCATCAGTGAAATGTTCAGCTCCACCACAAATGCCACACGGTTGCTTAATCTGACTTAATGCATTAACATTCGATTGCCTTTGCTGTTGTTGACCCAAAGCTAACTGTCTCACCAGTGAAGTTAACTCTGTTAGCTTGTTTTCTAGTCTATGTGTATTAGCAGCAGCTATGGAAGCTTCATTCACATGTTTGAAAGATGTAGAATTCCTGGAGCTAAACTGCTGGGAATTTTCTGCCATGTTTGCAATCAAATATCTTGCAGCAGCTGGTGTTTTGTCCATCAAAGCTCCACCACTTGCTGCATCTATCATATTTCTCTCCATAGGCATGAGCCCTTCATAGAAGTATTGAATGAGGAGTTGTTCAGTTATTTGATGATTCGAACATGTAGAGCAGAACTTGTTGAATCTCTCCCAATACTCATATAAGGTCTCTCCCTGTAATTGTCTTATCCCACTTATATCCTTCCTAATAGCTGCAGTCCTAGAAGTAGGAAAGAACTTCTCCAGAAATCTTCTTTTCATGTCATTCCACGTGGTAATAGGTGTTGGTTGAAGATACAACCAATCCTTTACAGCACCATCCAAAGAGAATGGAAATGCCTTCATTTTGACAGCTTCTTCATGAACATCATTAGGCCTCATAGTGGAACAAACCACATGAAATTCCTTAAGATGCTTATGTGGATCTTCACCTGCAAGTCCTAGAAACTTAGGCAACAAATGAATCAGTCCAGATTTCAACTCATATTGAACAACACCTTCTGGTACAGGAAATTGGATACACAAAGGTTGATAATTGATATCAGGTGTAGCCAATTCCTTGAGAGTTCTTTCAATTGGATTTGCCATATTTTCAGAAACAGAATCAAGGTCAGAATCACAATGAGAAGGTTGGTTTCTATTCCTATTTTGATTTCTCAGCCTATGAATTGTTCTTTCAATTTCAGGATCGTATTTCAGTGAATTATCTAGGTTAGATCTGGTCATATACTACACAAACTAAGAAAAACTAACAACAATAATATCTAAAGAGAATTAGAACCTATGCAGAAACTCAACAAAACAGTCAATGCCTACACTAGAAACAACAACTATTATGTGGATTTATAGTTAGTCTATACAATTGTAATATTCACACAAGATTTATATACATGAAAAGTGATAATTCCAAATCAAATGACGTATGTCCTTGACAACGGCGCCATTTTGATAACCACTGTCGAATGACTATCAAAAACTAGATTCATCCCCAATTAATTTTGTAATATAGAAGGAATCAACCTAGGTCATCTCTCTGAAGATATACATACATTCAATTCGGAATTATTCACAGTTAGGAGGGGGATTTTCATTAAACAATTCAACAAAACTAAATGGAATTGAAATTACAAAGCTGAACGAAGAACTAGAGACAGAATTAGAATTTGAACATAGAGCAGTGAAGTCTAAATTGAAGCAACGAATGATAAACGCAGAAAATGAACAATGAACATTTAACATAAACCACGAAGAGAATTAGAAATTGAGAATAGAACGGAAAAATGTAAATTGAAACAGTGAATCAAGAAGAAGATAAATGCAGAAACGAAATAACGAGCAATAGCAGAAAACGTGAAAGGAAAACCTAAACAATTATGAACAGAATAATAGAGCGTAAATGTAAATTGAACCAGAGATCTATTACAGAATTGGAGAATAGAGGAATCAAAATCACAGAACGAATTCAATTGTTGCAGTAGCTACAGTTGTGAAGAGAAAGTGAACACATGAAAATTGAAATCAAGAAGAAAAGAAAGAAGAAAAGAAAGAACAGAGAGAAGAGAGAAGAGAGAATTTTGCAATCGCACAATTCAAGCGTGCAAGAGAAGCTACAAGTTGAAACAGAATTATGAATTGTATATTTTAAATTTCGCGCCTAACAGCTCTTATATAGGTGAAGAATCGCGCCTCCATTCAAATTGATTCGCGCCCTGGCGCAAAATTCCGTCTGATGCTTGTTCCGTCTGATGCTTATTCTGTCTGTAGATACAACAAACGATACCACAATCGCCACAGACGAATGCCACTCGCATTTTCTTAGAAGAATGCCACTTGCATTTTCTCAGATGAATGCCACTTTCACTCTAAGTCCTCATCTCAGGTCTTGGGTCTCTCATTCCAAGCTTCCATTCTAGCATTCAATCCCCTCCTTGCTCCTATCTCTTCTTCATTCCTCAGAGCTCTAGATGCAACTGCACAAAAATCATTGTAGAAACATAAAAACTTGTGGAAATTAACTATTATTTACTACTAGTACTAAAATATGCCTCTAACACAAATCTAAGATAAACTATCAAAATATGACACATACGAAAGCTAAATGAACCAAAAACAAAGTAAAGAGAATGTATATAAAATGGATTATCACAGATATATGTTAACCTTCATTGATGATTATTCAAGGAATGTTTGGATCTTCATTTTGAAAAATAAAAATGAAGTATTTGTCAAGTTCAAGTAATGTAAAGCTCAGAATCAGCAGCAAGAACAATGGCGCATGGCGCATTGGAAGAAGTGAAGTGTTTCCCGGGTTACCCAACAAGTGGTAGTAGAGCCGATGGTTTGACTTGATGATCGACTGTGATGAAATGATCGGAGTGGATCTAAGTAAAGGTCAGTTAGACCTACTTGGTGGAGATCCCTTGTATCGAAAGTCTACCTAGCAAGAGTGGCTAGGCTGCGTGTTCCATTGATATGAGCTATCAGAACGGCGGTACAAGACTAGGGCATATTGATGACAATGTGAAGCTCAAGAATTGTCGCGGTGATTGAACCCTAATGGCCATCATTGAAAAATGACTTCCGCTGTAGGGGAGGAAGTTTAGTGGTCCTTTGTTTGAGGGGAGGTTTGTTTGGAAAGGACTACTGTAGAAGTGAGCATGATAATTGTGTGTACTACCAAAAACTCAGAGATGGATCGTTCATTTATCTACTCCTCTATGTGGATGAAATGTTGATTGCCAGTAAGAACATGTCTGAGATAAAAAACTTGAAAGCTAAATTGAGTTCGGAGTTTGAAATGAAAGATTTAGGAGCTGCAAAGAAAATTCTAGGAATGAAGATTCATAGAGATAGAAAAACAGGGATGTTATTTCTATGACAAAAGAAATACATCGAGAAGGTATTAGAGCGTTTTGGAATGCAAAGCTCAAAACCTGTCAGTACTCCATTGACAGTTCATTTCAAACTTTCAGCAGCATTATCACCAAAAACTGAGGAGAAGGTGGAGCACATGTCTCATGTTCCATATGCTAGTGCAGTTGGTAGTCTCATGTATGCTATGGTATGCACTAGGCCTGATATTTCTCAAGCTGTGAGTGTAGTGAGCAGATATATGGGAAATCCAGGAAAAATCCATTGGCAAGCAGTGAAATGGATTTTGCGTTACTTAAAGGGTACTATTGATGTTGGTTTGGTCTACAAGAAACAGAATGACACCACAAGAAGTGTTGTCTGATATGTTGACTCGACCAATGCTGGAGATCTAGATAAGCGAAGATCACTCACTAGGTATGTCTTTACATTGTGCAGCTGTACTATTAGTTGGAAAGCAACGCTACAATCGATTGTTGTTTTGTCTACAACCGAAGCAGAGTACATCGCAACAACAGAAGCTGTAAAAGAAGCTATTTGGGTGAGAGGATAAATTGAAGAGTTGGGTATACAACTGGTAGAAACAACTATCTACTGCGATAGTCAAAGTGCTATACATCTGACTAAAAATGCTATGTATCGTGAAAGAACTAAGCATATTGACGTCAGAATGCACTTTATCAGAGATATCGTGGAAAGAAGAACTGTTAGAGTTGAGAAGATACCCATAACAGAAAACCCGGCAGACATGATGACAAAACCAGTTACAACAATCAAGTTCAGACATTGCCTGGACTTGATTAATGTGTCCAATAATTAAACCTTAAAGAGGGAGAGCAGCAAGAGTAAAGCTATGGAAGTCTTTCAACCAAGGTGGAGATTTGTGATGAATTATGGCTAAAAGACAAAGAAACAAGGTGGAGATTTGTGATGCAAAACTAGTGGTGTTAGTCCCACATCATGTAAGGAGATGCATTAGTCCCACATTGTATAGAATTGTGAGAGAGACTAAGTTTTGCATCTATATATAGAACTCCATCCTAAGCTTGCAAAACACACCAACACACACCAACAAAGAAAGAAACTCTAGGAGTTCTCTCTTGTTATTCTTCCTCCTTATTCTCTTGTTCTATAATAAGAAAAGAGTTCTAGTAGTGAAAGGAAGAATTGTGAGTTAAAGAGAGATTTGAGATAGAGTGATCTTGGGTGTAATTGGGGTCTTGGGTTGTGAGTGAAACACTTAGTGAACTTGTAATTCTTTGGTGACATAGTGAATTTTATTGTTGCTCTCTAGCCGTGGACGTAGGCAAATTGCTGAACCACGTTAAATTTCGGTGTTTTTATTTTCTCTATTATTACTTGAATTTCTCCAAAGGGGCATTTTTCTTCAACAACCATTATGAATAAGTTTAAATTGATACCTATAAAATAAAATAGAAAAAGACTTTTAGACACATTCCACCCTACATTTGTGCTCAACAACATTGTTCCTTTCGTTTATCGATCATTTGATGTAATTGAAAAGTTCGAAACAGTCTAGGCTGGCATCGGCACAATTGCACAATGCTACACGGTTTGAGTCAGTAAACTTGTCTTAAACACAGTTTTTTAAGCTGTGTGACAGGAATCTAAGTTATGATCATCACAGATGCATCGATCATCTGGTGAAAAAATCTAACACAATAAAAGCTATCGCAGCAAAATGGTTCTAAAGACTCATCACTATTTTTGAGCAGGCTCAAATGCATGCGTGTGTAGTAGTAACTCCCATAAGGAAAAGTAGCAAGAAACACACCTTTAGCACCACCATGTTGTTGTTGTTCAAACTCATGTGTTTTTGCGTTTGTTGTGAAGAGTAAAGAGCCCGTGAAGTGGATTTATTTATACATAGGATAGATGGAAAGTGAAGACTGAGTAGGTTAACTAAGTGATAAGTAAATAGTGATGTCTTGTTTGTTTTCTGCGTTGCATTTGAATGCTTGAGTTTATGTTCTGTCTATTTGCATGTGCCGTATGCAAAGAAATTAAGTATTGCATAATACTTAAAAATTATAAAAAATTAGTTATTAATTATTTTCACTTTTGATGGTTGAGGAAGAGTAAAATTATAAAAAAAAAAAATTGAATTGATATCTTATCATTCAACTTAACTATTCTGTAAATATTTATAATCTAACTGTGTTGTTGATCTAGATGGTATAAAATGTTAAATTGTCATTATAAGTATTTAATTATATTTTTTTTAATCTTATTAGATATATATTTTTTATGTTCATTTGATCTTTGTTGATATTTCTGATTAAATATGAAATAAGATTAGATTATAAAAAAATAAAAAAACTAAAAAAATTATCAATACATGATCAAACATAACATATAAAGTAATATTTAATGTATCATGTTATCCACATTAATACTTTTAAGTAATAAATATTTACAAGAAAATTACAAAAAAAAATGACAAAATATTAATTCAAGATTTTTTTCTTCTATAACTTTTCTTCTTTCACATACTACATTGAAAATATCAACTATATTTTTTTAAGATTAAAATCATTATTTACTTCATAAAATTTACTCAACAAAATTTATAACAACTTTTTATTTCCACTGTTGTTTTTATAATGCTTTAAATGTTTAGGTACTTGTTTTCGTTTTTTCTCTCAAATTTAAAATTATTAGTCATTTAAATTTTAAAAAATATTATTTTCAGTTCCTTTTATTTAATTTTGTATAATTTGTAGTGATCTATAAATATCAAATTTGGATTTGAAATCAAACATCTCTTTACTTTTTAACCACATCATTTGCTATCAAAAGCTGCACAAATATCTTCCCCGGAAAATGCATTTTCATCCATGACCAATCACTCCACAAAAGACCTCTTTTAAGTCAATGTTGTTTGTATGTATCTGGTATAAAATTCAGGTGATTAATCTTAATGACAAGAACAAAACAAATGAATGAAGGGTTGCATCCTACGGTGGAAAAGTTTTATCAGTTAATTTTTTTTATAAATGTAAAGAAAAAAGGAAGTAAAAAGAAAACTTAATAAAAGAAATATATATGTAAAAAAAATTAATAAAAAGCGATAGTTAACTGTCCGTCTTATTGATAACCTTAGCATGTAAACTTCATAACATTTCAAACTTTTTGTATTTTCACAGTCCCACCCGCTTCTATATCTCTGCTTCATGTTAAAAGTGTAATACATACAAAATCAAGTTTTAGTTAGTACTTAACAAAATTAGTTAAGGTTCTAGATTTAAAAAATTTAGTTGCTAACCAACTTTGTTAGTTGTTCTATTTTGGGTACAAATACCCAATCATGTGTAATTGCAAATATATCAAAATTTAGACTTTCATATTTTAGCATCTCTATCTAACCCTCTTCTCTCTATTCTCTAAAATTACTCACTCTCATTCACTCAATTCTTTTCTTCTTGATTCTGTTCTTCAATCCCGGTTCTGTGTGAAAGTTGATGTTTGTGTTCTAACAAATTGGCATCAAGAGCCAGGTTCCGTTGATTCCGCTGCGAAGAAACACATAGATTGATATCGATTAATCATGGTAGGAGCAAATGGCAATGGAAGTTTTCCTGGAAATCATCCAGTTCTTGATGGCAAGAACTGGTTGAGGTGGTGTATGCAAATGAAGGTGCTGTTTGGTTTCCAAGATGTGGTGGAAATCGTGAATAATGGTATTCAAGAATTGAAACCAAGTGACTCTGCAGAGTTGAAAGCTGCGTACAAAGATCAGAAGAAGAAGGATTACAAAGCTCTCTACCTGATTCACCAATGTGTGAATGATGAAAATTTTGAGAAAATTGCAAATGTCGTGTCTGCGAAGGAAGCTTGGGATACTCTTGAAAGGAGTTATGCTGGTGATGATAAGATCAAGAAAGTGAGGTTAAAATCGCTGAGAAGACAGTATGAGTTGCTTCAGATGGAAAATGCAGAAAAGGTTTCTGATTTCTTTGCAAGATTGATCAACCTCAAGAACCAGATGAAGACATGTGGTGAAACTTTCAAGGATCAAACTCTGATTGAAAAGGTACTTCGAACACTGAGTCCTCGTTTTGATCACATTGTTGTTGCTATAGAAGAATCCAAGAGGTTGGAGGAGATGAACCTTGAAGAATTGCAAAGTTCTTTAGAAGCTCATGAGATAATATTGCAAGAACGAGGTAGTGTGGCTAGACAAGCAGATCAAGCTTTGTATGCTGGTACTTCAAAGAAAGGTGCTGACAATGATCAAAAAAAGAAACAGAAAGGGAAAGGAAAGTATAATCAGCAAAGTTGGTCTCATAAGAAGGATCAATCTGAGAATGGTGAGAAAGATGAAAATTCAGGAAAGAATGGAGGTGGATTCTATAAAAATAAGAAGTTTGATGGAGATAAGAGAAAGATTCAGTGCTGGAATTGTGAAAAGTATGGTCATGTAGCTGCTGATTGCTGGTTTAACAAAAACAAGAATAAGAAGAAGAAGGATGATTCTGCTTATATGGCTCAGGAGGAAGGAGGAGGAGAAGAACCTGTGTTGTTGATGATGACTACAAGTCATAACAATCACAAAACTGATAACTGGTATTTGGATACCGGTTGCTCAAATCATATGACCTGTCATAGAGATTGACTATGTGATTTGGATACTTCTGTGAAAAGTAAAATCAAGTTTGTAGATGGAAGAGTTGTTATTGCAGAAGGAATGGGAAATATTGTGGTGAAAAGGGAAAGTGGCAGGACAATCTTAATTGAAGAAGTGCCACTAGTTCTTAGCATGAATTGCAACCTTATGAGCATTGGTCAGTTGTTACTGAAAGGTTTTTCTGTAATAATGAAGGATAATATGCTCAAGTTGTATGATGCAAGCAAAAGACTGATTTTGAAGACTCCTATTGGTAAGAATAGGACATTTCAGGTAAAGCTTCATGAAGAAAGTAAGGAGTGTTATGCAGCTACTGTGACAGAGAAAGAAAGTTGGCTATGACATCTGAGATTTGGGCACCTAAATTTCAAAAGTTTGAAATTGCTTGCAGACAAAGAAATGATGACAGGAATGCTTGAGGTTGAGCTTCCTAAGAAAATGTGTGATGGCTGCTTGAGAGGTAAGCAATCCAGAAAATCTTTTCAGTCTTTAATTGCTGAAAGATCAACTGATGTGCTACATGTGATTCACTTTGATGTTTGTGGTCCTCTTGAGGTTGCATCTCTGGGTGGAAATAAATATTTTTGTTCCTTTGTTGATGAATACAACAGGATAATGTGGATATATCTAATTCAGTACAAAAGTGAGGTATTCCAAATGTTCAAACAATTTAAATCCATGGCTGAGAGGCCAAATGGCAAGCTGATCAAGTCCCTTAGGACAGATGGAAGTGGTGAGTACTGTTCAACTGAATTTGAGCAGTTTTGTTTGAATGAAAGGATCAAGCATGAGATAACACCTCCATACACTCCTCAGCACAATGGTTTGGCTGAGAGGAGAAACAAAACAATGATGGACATGGCTAGGTGCATGTTAAAACAGAAGGGAGTCTCTACTGTATTGTGGGGAGAAGCTGTCTCAACAGTTGTATATATGCTTAACAAGTGTCCAACTAAAGGTTTAGATGGGAAGGTACCTAAGGAAGTATGGTTTTGCCAGAAACCATCAGTCAAGCACTTGAGGGTGTTTGGTTCTCTTTGCTACATGCATGTGCCTGATGCAACGAGAAGGAAACTTGAAGATAAGAGTGAAGCCATGATGCTGGTAGGGTATCATCCAACTAGAGGTTACAGGTTATATGATACAACTAAGAGAAAGATCTGCATTAGCAGAGATGTACAGATATTTGAGAAAGAAGCTGTGGATTGGACTAAATCAACATCAAATGGAAGGATTCAATTTGTGTTTGAGAATCATGATGACATGCCTGATGTTCAAGCTGAGGAACAACATGATTATTGTGATGATCAAGAAGAAGATGATACAGTTCAAGATGTTGCAAGAACAAGAGCAAGAAGGGTCATACAACCAAATAGAAGGCTTGAAGGCTATGGGCTCACAAGTGATGCTGACATTACTAAAGAAGGAGAACTTCTGCATCTAGCTTTCATGGCTGATGTAGAACCTGTTGACTACAAGCAGGCACTTGAAATTGATAAATGGAGAGCAGCAATGCTAGAAGAATTGAAGTCAATTTAGAAGAACCAAACTTGGGAACTAGTTGCAGCACCAAGTGGAAAAAAAGCCTATTGATGTCAAGTGGGTTTTCAAGCTAAAGAGGAATTCAGATGGAACCATATCTAAGCATAAGGCTAGATTGGTGGCCAGAGGTTTTCTTCAAAGAGAAGGGATTGATTTTACAGAAGATTTTGCTCCTATGGCTAGGATTGAAACTATCAGGCTGGTGATTGCACTAGCTTGTGGAAGGAATTGGCCTTTGATGCAGCTTGATATCAAGTCTGCATTTCTCAATGGGCCTCTTAAAGAAGAGGTTTATGTGACACATCCCCCTGAGTTTGAATTTAAAGGAAGAGAAAGACATGTATGCAGGTTGAAGAAGGCACTTTATGGCCTTAAACAAGATTCTAGAGCTTGGAACAAAAGAATTGATAGCTTTCTGCTCAAACTTGGTTTCAGCAAATGCACTGTTGAGTATGGTTTGTATGTACATCAAAAAAGGAATGGTGAACTTTTGTTGTGTTGTCTCTATGTTGATGACTTGCTGATTACTGGAAGCAACCATCAATTCCTGGAAGGGTTTAAGCAGAAACTGATGAAGGAATTCGAGATGACAAATCTTGGTGAGTTATCATACTTTCTAGGTATGGAATTCATGAGATTTAGTGAAGGGATGATTGTGCATCAAAGGAAGTATGTAACTGACATGCTGAAGAAGTTTGGTATGATGAATTGCAAACCTGTATCAACTCCAGCAGAACCAAATATAAAGCTCACAAGCAATGATGCAGGGAACTCAGTTGATAGTACTCAATACAGGCAGATGGTTGGTTCTTTAAGGTACTTGTGTAATACAAGACCTGACATTTGCTTTGTTGTTGGATTGGTAAGTAGGTTCATGAGTGAACCTAAGGAGATGCATCTAGTTGCTGTGAAGAGGATTCTAAGGTATCTGAGAGGTACAATGAACTGTGGGGTATTATTTCATACTATTTCAGCATAAGAAGAAAGTGATATACTAGGCTAGAGTGATGCTGATCATGTTGGAGAGAAGGATAGGATAAAGTCTGATAATGACTATCATTTTAGGAGTACAACTGGTTACTTCTTCAAGTATCTTGTGTTGGACTTAAAGCTTGAAGATGCTTGTGTATCTCTCTTAGTGTTTTGATTTTGATGTCATGGAATTTTGGTTTTCCTTAGATGAAATGTAATTAGGATTTATCTATGTATTGATTATTTAGTTTAGGCATGATTGTGTTAGTTTTGTGTCTGGATGCCCCATAGAGTTCTTGCAAACTTGTGTGTGATTACTCATGTGTCAAATGGTTGATTTCCCTATCTAAAAAAGTTTGAAAAACCTTTGGAAATCCATTTGTTGCTGGAGTAATCGATTACCAACAGTAGGTAATCGATTACCATGATCAAAAACACACCAAGGAAGCATTTCTCACTGGAGTAATCGATTACCTACTGTAGGTAATCGATTACCATGAGCAAAGGTTTTCAGAAATGGGATTACTCACTAGAGTAATCGATTACCTACTGTAGGTAATCGATTACCATGTGGGAAAATTTCCAGAAATGCTCACCTTGCTGGAGTAATCGATTACCCTCCCAAGGTAATCGATTACCATGTTTGAAAATCACCCAGGAAATGCTCTAACGGCTAGATTAATCGATTACCAACCTATAGTAATCGATTACTTCGACCGTTGAGTCATCAATTTGCCCGTTTTAAGCTCCAAACTGAATCTATAAATACTCTTTTGATTAAACCTAACAAAAAAACTTGGAACATAAGCTTTTGAATACATTCTCACACTTTCATATGCTCTGTAAATAGAGTTTATCATATTTTTCCAAGAATCCCACAAAGAACTTCAAAGTTCATCAAGTTTTCATAAAGAAAGGGCAAACTTGATTTATTCCTCTGATTGGATGGCATTCATTGTGTTTTCTTTGTGATCAGATCTACACTCCAGGTGTTTTCTAAACTGATCTTTGTTTATCTTTTTGATTTTTGGGTTATTACTCTAGGAGAAAGGTCTCTCTGGATAGAGTAAGAGTATTTGAGAAGTGTTTTCTCAAAGGTTTGTTGGACCTAAAGCTTGATGATGCTTTGGTGTCTCTCTTGGTGTTTTTGATTTTGATGTTAATGTAATTTTGGTTTTCTTAGTTGAATGTATCTAGGAGTTTTTCATATGTATTGTTTGTTGAGTTTAGACATATATGTGTTGAGTTCTTTGTTTGAGGCCCCAGAGATGTTTTAAACTTGTGTATGGTTGATCAAGTGACTAATGTTTGATTTCCAATTATGAAAAACAGTTTGAAAAACCTTGGAAATCCATTTTTCACTGATGTAATCGATTACAGGCTTGGTGTAATCGATTACATTGATCATTCTCTCTGGTGTAATCGATTACATGGTTGATGTAATCGATTACATCCGAGAACTCTAATCGTGTAATCGATTACATCCCCAGTGTAATCGATTACATGGTTTGAAATTCACCTTTCTGGGTTTCCCTCTTCAATGTAATCGATTACATACTCGTGGTAATCGATTACATGCCTGGAAAATTCAAATTGGAGGGTTCTAACGGCTAGTGTAATCGATTACATTCATTTGGGATCAATTACATTGACCGTTGTAGCTCAGTTTTGCACGTTTTCTCCCTCCAAATTTGTTCTATAAGTATAATCTTGATGAAACATATGAAGTGGCAGAAAACCAAACCATTTGCAACTACTCTCACACTTTCATATGCTCTGTAAATAGAGTTCATCAAGGTTTTCAAAGAGAAAGGGCAAACTTGATACATTCCTGTGATTGGGTGGATTTCATTGTGTTTATTTGTGATCAGAATCTACACTCAAGGTGTTTTCTATACTGATCTTTATTTATATTTCAATTTCTGGGTTATTACTCTAGGAGAGAGGTCTCTCTGGATAGAGTGAGTGTATTTGAGAAGTGTTTTCTCAAAGGTTTGATCTTGGAGGTGCCAAGGTCTGGGAAGTTCTGTTCTTCAGGTTGAAGAACAGTTTTGGGTGTTTTGATTTCGTTTTTGTGTTGCTTGTTTGCAGAGTGAATGTAAAAGAACACAAAAGGGATCATTTGATAGTGGAAAGCCAATCACAACAGTTGTTGGGTTGGGACTGGACGTAGGCCGTCGAACCAAGATAAATCACCGTGCACTCTTCTCTTCCTTATCCTCTTTTACGCTTTTCCTTATATTGCTATTATCATTGTTTAAATTCTAAGAAAGATATTTGGTAACTGTATTGATAATCAACTCAGTAATTGATACGGTAATTGAATCAGTAATAGAATAGGTAATTGAATTGGTAATTGATACGGTAATTGATAGGTGATTCTAGAACCGATTTGTTTGAATTCAAAAGGAATTAGAGTCTTGCGAGTTTTGGGTAAAATTGAACAAGAATCTATTCACCCCCCCTCTAGATTCATACATAGGGACCAACAATTGGTATCAGAGCTACTTCTAGTAAGTTGCTCTAGAATTTGATCCATAATGGCCAGTAATCAATTACCATTTGCTGAAGGTGCCTCTATTAATAGACCTCCTCTGTTTTGTGGTGATAACTATCCTTTTTGGAAAGTTAGAATGAAAATCTTTATGGAGTCTATTCATAGAAGTATTTGGCAAGTCGTTGTAATCGATTTCAAAATCCCCACATATATAGTTGATGGAAATGAATTAGAAAAACCATTTGAGAAGTGGGAACCGGAAGAAATTAGGGAGAGCTGAAAATGATTCTAAAGCTTTAAACATTATACATTCTGCTCTTAACTCTGATGAATTTTTTAGAATTTTTGCTTGTACAACAACAAAAGATGCTTGGGAACTCATAATGGTAACTCATGAAGGCACAACTGAAGTACGAAGGGCAAGGAAGAATACCTTGATCCAAGAGTATGAAACCTTCAGAATGTTGCAAGGAGAGTCCATAATGGAGATGCAGAAACGGTTCATACACATCATCAATCATCTCAAAGGACTTGGCAAGAGCTTCGTAGAAGAAGAAGTGAATGTCAAGATTCTAAAATCTCTAAATAGAAAATGGCAATCCACTGTGACTGCTATAACTGAGTCAAAGAATCTTGCTGCAATCACAAGTGCAGAGCTGTTTGGCAAACTGAGAGAATATGAGATGGATATGTCTCGTATTTATGATGAGGAACATAAAGATAAGAAAGCCAAAAGTCTAGCACTCAAGATGGAAGACACAGCTAGTGAGAACGACACATCGTCAAGCCGTGGTAGTGAATCGAACAAGAAAACATGAACCAAATGATAAGAAAGTTTAAAGAGTTCATGAGAATGAAGAATGGTAAGAAAAGGTTCAACAATTTTAAGAAAGGCTTCAAAAGAAGTGAGAGTTCGTCTTCAAAGGTGACTTGCTATGATTGTGGCAAGGTTGGTCACTATAGGTCTGAGTGCCCCAACATGAGGAAAACCAACTGCAATGAGCCTAGAAGAGTAGAACATGAGGAAAAGTCCAAGAAGGACAAATTCAGAAAGAAGAAAGCATATATAGCTTGGGAAGAGAATGATTCCTCAACTTCTAGTGAGAGCGATAATGAAGAAGCAAATTTGTGTCTCATGGCAAATCCAACATTCGATGATGAGGTAAGTGATTCCGATTCATCTACTTATGATTATGATGAGCTGCAAACTGCTTTTTGTGAACTTTACAAGGAAGCCGAAAAACTAGAAAAATTGAACAAGGTTTTGAAAAACAAAATTACAAATTTAGAAAATGATATTTCTGTTTTGAAAACCAATGTTCAAGATTTGAAAAAGGAAAATGATAATCCGAAACTACCCTGTTTAAAATGTAAATCCTTTGATGCCCCTTTAAAAAGAAATAACATGAAATCCTTTACACAAACTAGCAAAAATAGAACCTTCACATGTAGTTATTGCATGAAACCTGGTCATAATTCTTATAATTGCATGATTAGAAAGGAAGGTATATCTTATGGTTTGTTTAAGTGGGTTAAGAAAGTTAAAATTGATGATGCTAACATGGCTGGACCCAAGAGAAGTTGGGTACCAAAATCAAAGTAAACTTTCTTGTGTAGATATGCTTGAGAGCCAAACAATCAACAATTGGAATCATGGAACAATTGGTATTCTGGACAATGGCTGCTCAAGACATGTGATTGATGAAGAGATCAAACTTATCTCCTTTCAATAAAAAGATTTTCGATCTTCAATTTATGGAGATAACATAAGAGAAATTTTTATACCTCTATCTTTGATAACTCATATTGCTTAACATGTAGAAAATCAGTATCTCTATTCTCTATATTTGATTTTAATTCTTCTCTGTTTTTGATTTTGATATACCAAATAGGGGGAGAAGTATAAGTTGCTAGAGTTTATAGAATATTGTTGATAGGGGGAGTAAGGAATAAATAAAATATATAGTGAATCTGCAATACATATACTGCGTATTTGGAAATCTCTAACAATTGCAGGATTCTTAGAAGATCAACACACATCCTAAACTCCTAAGAAAACCTTGGTTGAGATTTGGTACATCAAAACCAAAAAGGGGGAGATTGTTGGACCTAAAGCTTGATGATGCTTTGGTGTCTCTCTTGGTGTTTTTGATTTTGATGTTAATGTAATTTTGGTTTTCTTAGTTGAATGTATCTAGGAGTTTTTCATATGTATTGTTTGTTGAGTTTAGGCATATATGTGTTGAGTTCTTTGTTTGAGGCCCCAGAGATGTTTTAAACTTGTGTATGGTTGATCAAGTGACTAATGTTTGATTTCCAATTATGAAAAACAGTTTGAAAAACCTTGGAAATCCATTTTTCACTGATGTAATCGATTACAGGCTTGGTGTAATCGATTACATTGATCATTCTCTCTGGTGTAATCGATTACATGGTTGATGTAATCGATTACATGCTGAGAACTCTCTGGTGTAATCGATTACATCCCCAGTGTAATCGATTACATGGTTTGAAATTCACCTTTCTGGGTTTCCCTCTTCAATGTAATCGATTACATACTCGTGGTAATCGATTACATGCCTGGAAAATTCAAATTGGAGGGTTCTAACGGCTAGTGTAATCGATTACATTCATTTGGGATCAATTACATTGACCGTTGTAGCTTCGATTTTGCACGTTTTCTCCTCCAAATTTGTTCTATAAGTATAATCTTGATGAAACATATGAAGTGGCAGAAAACCAAACCATTTGCAACTACTCTCACACTTTCATATGCTCTGTAAATAGAGTTCATCAAGGTTTTCAAAGAGAAAGGGCAAACTTGATACATTCCTGTGATTGGGTGGATTTCATTGTGTTTATTTGTGATCAGAATCTACACTCAAGGTGTTTTCTATACTGATCTTTATTTATATTTCAATTTCTGGGTTATTACTCTAGGAGAGAGGTCTCTCTGGATAGAGTGAGTGTATTTGAGAAGTGTTTTCTCAAAGGTTTGATCTTGGAGGTGCCAAGGTCTGGGTTTGTTCTTCAAGGTTGAAGAACAGTTTTGGGTGTTTTGATTTCGTTTTTGTGTTGCTTGTTTGCAGAGTGAATGTAAAAGAACACAAAAGGGATCATTTGATAGTGGAAAGCCAATCACAACAGTTGTTGGGTTGGGACTGGACGTAGGCAGTTGGCCGAACCAGTATAAATCACTGTGCACTCTTCTCTTCCTTATCCTCTTTACAGTTTTCCTTATATTGCTATTATCATTGTTTAAATTCTGCAGTATATTTGGTAACTGTATTGATAATCAACTCAGTAATTGATACGGTAATTGAATCAGTAATAGAATAGGTAATTGAATTGGTAATTGATACGGTAATTGATAGGTGATTCTAGAACCGATTTGTTTGAATTCAAAAGGAATTAGAGTCTTGCGAGTTTTGGGTAAAATTGAACAAGAATCTATTCACCCCCCCTCTAGATTCATACATAGGGACCAACAATTGGTATCAGAGCTACTTCTAGTAAGTTGCTCTAGAATTTGATCCATAATGGCCAGTAATCAATTACCATTTGCTGAAGGTGCCTCTATTAATAGACCTCCTCTGTTTTGTGGTGATAACTATCCTTTTTGGAAAGTTAGAATGAAAATCTTTATGGAGTCTATTCATAGAAGTATTTGGCAAGCTGTTGTAACTGATTTCAAAATCCCCACATATATAGTTGATGGAAATGAATTAGAAAAACCATTTGAGAAGTGGGAACCAGAAGAAATTAGGAGAGCTGAAAATGATTCTAAAGCTTTAAACATTATACATTCTGCTCTTAACTCTGATGAATTTTTTAGAATTTTTGCTTGTACAACAACAAAAGATGCTTGGGAACTCATAATGGTAACTCATGAAGGCACAATCAAGTACGAAGGGGCAAGGAAGAATACCTTGATCCAAGAGTATGAAACCTTCAGAATGTTGCAAGGAGAGTCCATAATGGAGATGCAGAAACGGTTCATACACATCATCAATCATCTCAAAGGACTTGGCAAGAGCTTCGTAGAAGAAGAAGTGAATGTCAAGATTCTAAAATCTCTAAATAGAAAATGGCAATCCACTGTGACTGCTATAACTGAGTCAAAGAATCTTGCTGCAATCACAAGTGCAGAGCTGTTTGGCAAACTGAGAGAATATGAGATGGATATGTCTCGTATTTATGATGAGGAACATAAAGATAAGAAAGCCAAAAGTCTAGCACTCAAGATGGAAGACACAGCTAGTGAGAACGACACATCGTCAAGCTGTGGTAGTGAATCTGAACAAGAAAACATGAACCAAATGATAAGAAAGTTTAAAGAGTTCATGAGAATGAAGAATGGTAAGAAAAGGTTCAACAATTTTAAGAAAGGCTTCAAAAGAAGTGAGAGTTCGTCTTCAAAGGTGACTTGCTATGATTGTGGCAAGGTTGGTCACTATAGGTCCGAGTGCCCCAACATGAGGAAAACCAACGCAATGAGCCTAGAAGAGTAGAACATGAGGAAAAGTCCAAGAAGGACAAATTCAGAAAGAAGAAAACATATATAGCTTGGGAAGAGAATGATTCCTCAACTTCTAGTGAGAGCGATAATGAAGAAGCAAATTTGTGTCTCATGGCAAATCCAACATCCGATGATGAGGTAAGTGATTCCGATTCATCTACTTATGATTATGATGAGCCGTAAACTGCTTTTTGTGAACTTTACAAGGAAGCCGAAAAACTAGAAAAATTGAACAAGGTTTTGAAAAACAAAATTACAAATTTAGAAAATGATATTTCTGTTTTGAAAACCAATGTTCAAGATTTGAAAAAGGAAAATGATAATCCGAAACTACCCCGTTTAAAATGTAAATCCTTTGATGCCCCTTTAAAAAGAAATAACATGAAATCCTTTACACAAACTAGCAAAAATAGAACCTTCACATGTAGTTATTGCATGAAACCTGGTCATAATTTTATAATTGCATGATTAGAAAGGAAGGTATATCTTATGGTTTGTTTAAGTGGGTTAAGAAAGTTAAAATTGATGATGCTAACATGGTGGACCCAAGAGAAGTTGGGTACCAAAATCAAAGTAAACTTTCTTGTGTAGATATGCTTGAGAGCCAAACAATCAACAATTGGAATCATGGAACAATTGGTATTCTGGACAATGGTCTGCTCAAGACATGTGATTGATGAAGAGATCAAACTTATCTCCTTTCAATAAAAAGATTTTCGATCTTCAATTTATGGAGATAACATAAGAGAAATTTTTATACCTCTATCTTTGATAACTCATATTGCTTAACATGTAGAAAATCAGTATCTCTATTCTCTATATTTGATTTTAATTCTTTCTCTGTTTTTGATTTTGATATACCAAATAGGGGGAGAAGTATAAGTTGCTAGAGTTTATAGAATATTGTTGATAGGGGGAGTAAGGAATAAATAAAATATATAGTGAATCTGCAATACATATACTGCGTATTTGGAAATCTCTAACAATTGCAGGATTCTTAGAAGATCAACACACATCCTAAACTCCTAAGAAAACCTTGGTTGAGATTTGGTACATCAAAACCAAAAAGGGAGATTGTTGGACCTAAAGCTTGATGATGCTTTGGTGTCTCTCTCTTGGTGTTTTTGATTTTGATGTTAATGTAATTTTGGTTTTCTTAGTTGAATGTATCTAGGAGTTTTTCATATGTATTGTTTGTTGAGTTTAGGCATATATGTGTTGAGTTCTTTGTTTGAGGCCCCAGAGATGTTTTAAACTTGTGTATGGTTGATCAAGTGACTAATGTTTGATTTCCAATTATGAAAAACAGTTTGAAAACCTTGGAAATCCATTTTTCATCGATGTAATCGACAGAGGCTTGGTGTAATCGATTACATTGATCATTCTCTCTGGTGTAATCGATTACATGGTTGATGTAATCGATTACATGCTGAGAACTCTCTGGTGTAATCGATTACATCCCCAGTGTAATCGATTACATGGTTTGAAATTCACCTTTCTGGGTTTCCCTCTTCAATGTAATCGATTACATACTCGTGGTAATCGATTACATGCCTGGAAAATTCAAATTGGAGGGTTCTAACGGCTAGTGTAATCGATTACATTCATTTGGGATCAATTACATTGACCGTTGTAGCTCAGTTTTGCACGTTTTCTCCCTCCAAATTTGTTCTATAAGTATAATCTTGATGAAACATATGAAGTGGCAGAAAACCAAACCATTTGCAACTACTCTCACACTTTCATATGCTCGTAGAATAGAGTTCATCAAGGTTTTCAAAGAGAAAGGGCAAACTTGATACATTCCTGTGATTGGGTGGATTTCATTGTGTTTATTTGTGATCAGAATCTACACTCAAGGTGTTTTCTATACTGATCTTTATTTATATTTCAATTTCTGGGTTATTACTCTAGGAGAGAGGTCTCTCTGGATAGAGTGAGTGTATTTGAGAAGTGTTTTCTCAAAGGTTTGATCTTGGAGGTGCCAAGGTCTGGGAAGTTCTGTTCTTCAGGTTGAAGAACAGTTTTGGGTGTTTTGATTTCGTTTTTGTGTTGCTTGTTTGCAGAGTGAATGTAAAAGAACACAAAAGGGATCATTTGATAGTGGAAAGCCAATCACAACAGTTGTTGGGTTGGGACTGGACGTAGGCAGTTGGCCGAACCAGTATAAATCACTGTGCACTCTTCTCTTCCTTATCCTCTTTACAGTTTTCCTTATATTGCTATTATCATTGTTTAAATTCTGCAAAAGATATTTGGTAACCGTATTGATAATCAACTCAGTAATTGATACGGTAATTGAATCAGTAATAGAATAGGTAATTGAATTGGTAATTGATACGGTAATTGATAGGTGATTCTAGAACCGATTTGTTTGAATTCAAAAGGAATTAGAGTCTTCATGAGTTTTGGGTAAAATTGAACAAGAATCTATTCACCCCCTCTAGATTCATACATAGGGACCAACAATTGGTATCGAGCTACTTCTAGTAAGTTGCTCTAGAATTTGATCCATAATGGCGTAATCAATTACCATTTTTGAAGGTGCCTCTATTAATAGACCTCCTCTGTTTTTGTGGTGATAACTATCCTTTTTGGAAAGTTAGAATGAAAATCTTTATGGAGTCTATTCATAGAAGTATTTGGCAAAGTTGTCAGAATCGATTTCAAAATCCCCACATATATAGTTGATGGAAATGAATTAGAAAAACCATTTGAGAAGTGGGAACAGAAGAAATTAGGAGAGCTGAAAATGATTCTAAAGCTTTAAACATTATACATTCTCGCTCTTAACTCGATGAATTTTTTAGAATTTTTGCTTGTACAACAACAAAAGATGCTTGGGAACTCATAATGGTAACTCATGAAGGCACAATCAAGTACGAATGGCAAGGAAGAATACCTTGATCCAAGAGTATGAAACCTTCAGAATGTTGCAAGGAGAGTCCATAATGGAGATGCAGAAACGGTTCATACACATCATCAATCATCTCAAAGGACTTGGCAAGAGCTTCGTAGAAGAAGAAGTGAATGTCAAGATTCTAAAATCTCTAAATAGAAAATGGCAATCCACTGTGACTGCTATAACTGAGTCAAAGAATCTTGCTGCAATCACAAGTGCAGAGCTGTTTGGCAAACTGAGAGAATATGAGATGGATATGTCTCGTATTTATGATGAGGAACATAAAGATAAGAAAGCCAAAAGTCTAGCACTCAAGATGGAAGACACTAGTGAGAACGACACATCGTCAAGCTGTGGTAGTGAATCTGAACAAGAAAACATGAACCAAATGATAAGAAAGTTTAAAGAGTTCATGAGAATGAAGAATGGTAAGAAAAGGTTCAACAATTTTAAGAAAGGCTTCAAAAGAAGTGAGAGTTCGTCTTCAAAGGTGACTTGCTATGATTGTGGCAAGGTTGGTCACTATAGGTCTGAGTGCCCCAACATGAGGAAAACCAACTGCAATGAGCCTAGAAGAGTAGAACATGAGGAAAAGTCCAAGAAGGACAAATTCAGAAAGAAGAAAACATATATAGCTTGGGAAGAGAATGATTCCTCAACTTCTAGTGAGAGCGATAATGAAGAAGCAAATTTGTGTCTCATGGCAAATCCAACATCCGATGATGAGGTAAGTGATTCGATTCATCTACTTATGATTATGATGAGCCGCAAACGCTTTTTGTGAACTTTACAAGGAAGCCGAAAAACTAGAAAAATTGAACAAGGTTTTGAAAAACAAAATTACAAATTTAGAAAATGATATTTCTGTTTTGAAAACCAATGTTCAAGATTTGAAAAAGGAAAATGATAATCTGAAACTACCCTGTTTAAAATGTAAATCCTTTGATGCCCCTTTAAAAAGAAATAACATGAAATCCTTTACACAAACTAGCAAAAATAGAACCTTCACATGTAGTTATTGCATGAAACCTGGTCATAATTCTTATAATTGCATGATTAGAAAGGAAGGTATATCTTATGGTTTGTTTAAGTGGGTTAAGAAAGTTAAAATTGATGATGCTAACATGGCTGGACCCAAGAGAAGTTGGGTACCAAAATCAAAGTAAACTTTCTTGTGTAGATATGCTTGAGAGCCAAACAATCAACAATTGGAATCATGGAACAATTGGTATTCTGGACAATGGCTGCTCAAGACATGTGATTGATGAAGAGATCAAACTTATCTCCTTTCAATAAAAAGATTTTCGATCTTCAATTTATGGAGATAACATAAGAGAAATTTTTATACCTCTATCTTTGATAACTCATATTGCTTAACATGTAGAAAATCAGTATCTCTATTCTCTATATTTGATTTTAATTCTTCTCTGTTTTTGATTTTGATATACCAAATAGGGGGAGAAGTATAAGTTGCTAGAGTTTATAGAATATTGTTGATAGGGGGAGTAAGGAATAAATAAAATATATAGTGAATCTGCAATACATATACTGCGTATTTGGAAATCTCTAACAATTGCAGGATTCTTAGAAGATCAACACACATCCTAAACTCCTAAGAAAACCTTGGTTGAGATTTGGTACATCAAAACCAAAAAGGGGGAGATTGTTGGACCTAAAGCTTGATGATGCTTTGGTGTCTCTCTTGGTGTTTTTGATTTTGATGTTAATGTAATTTTGGTTTTCTTAGTTGAATGTATCTAGGAGTTTTTCATATGTATTGTTTGTTGAGTTTAGGCATATATGTGTTGAGTTCTTTGTTTGAGGCCCCAGAGATGTTTTAAACTTGTGTATGGTTGATCAAGTGACTAATGTTTGATTTCCAATTATGAAAAACAGTTTGAAAAACCTTGGAAATCCATTTTTTCATCGATGTAATCGACATGTGCTTGGTGTAATCGATTACATTGATCATTTCTTCGGTGTAATCGATTACATGGTTGATGTAATCGATTACATCGAGAACTTCTCTGGTGTAATCGATTACATCCCCTGTAATCGATTACATGGTTTGAAATTCACCTTTCTGGGTTTCCCTCTTCAATGTAATCGATTACATACTCGTGGTAATCGATTACATGCCTGGAAAATTCAAATTGGAGGGTTCTAACGGCTAGTGTAATCGATTACATTCATTTGGGATCAATTACATTGACCGTTGTAGCTCAGTTTTGCACGTTTTCTCCCTCCAAATTTGTTCTATAAGTATAATCTTGATGAAACATATGAAGTGGCAGAAAACCAAACCATTTGCAACTACTCTCACACTTTCATATGCTCTGTAAATAGAGTTCATCAAGGTTTTCAAAGAGAAAGGGCAAACTTGATACATTCCTGTGATTGGGTGGATTTCATTGTGTTTATTTGTGATCAGAATCTACACTCAAGGTGTTTTCTATACGATCTTTATTTATATTTCAATTTCTGGGTTATTACTCTAGAGAGAGGTCTCTCTCGGGATAGAGTGAGTGTATTTGAGAAGTGTTTTCTCAAAGGTTTGATCTTGGAGGTGCCAAGGTCTAGGAAGTTCTGTTCTTCAGGTTGAAGAACAGTTTTGGGTGTTTTGATTTCGTTTTTGTGTTGCTTGTTTGCAGAGTGAATGTAAAAGAACACAAAAGGGATCATTTGATAGTGGAAAGCCAATCACAACAGTTGTTGGGTTGGGACTGGACGTAGGTTGGCCGAACCAGTATAAATCACTGTGCACTCTTCTCTTCCTTATCCTCTTTTACGCTTTTCCTTATATTGCTATTATCATTGTTTAAATTCTAAAAGTATATTTGGTAACTGTATTGATAATCAACTCAGTAATTGATACGGTAATTGAATCAGTAATAGAATAGGTAATTGAATTGGTAATTGATACGGTAATTGATAGGTGATTCTATAACCGATTTGTTTGAATTCAAAAGGAATTAGAGTCTTGCGAGTTTTGGGTAAAATTGAACAAGAATCTATTCACCCCCCCTCTAGATTCATACATAGGGACCAACAATTGGTATCAGAGCTACTTCTAGTAAGTTGCTCTAGAATTTGATCCATAATGGCCAAGTAATCAATTACCATTTGTTTGAAGGTGCCTCTATTAATAGACCTCCTCTGTTTTGTGGTGATAACTATCCTTTTTGGAAAGTTAGAATGAAAATCTTTATGGAGTCTATTCATAGAAGTATTTGGCAAGTTGTTGTAACTGATTTCAAAATCCCCACATATATAGTTGATGGAAATGAATTAGAAAAACCATTTGAGAAGTGGGAACCAGAAGAAATTAGGAGAGCTGAAAATGATTCTAAAGCTTTAAACATTATACATTCTGCTCTTAACTCTGATGAATTTTTTAGAATTTCTGCTTGTACAACAACAAAAGATGCTTGGGAACTCATAATGGTAACTCATGAAGGCACAACTGAAGTACGAAGGGCAAGGAAGAATACCTTGATCCAAGAGTATGAAACCTTCAGAATGTTGCAAGGAGAGTCCATAATGGAGATGCAGAAACGGTTCATACACATCATCAATCATCTCAAAGGACTTGGCAAGAGCTTCGTAGAAGAAGAAGTGAATGTCAAGATTCTAAAATCTCTAAATAGAAAATGGCAATCCACCGCGGATCGCTATAATCGAGTCAAAGAATCTTCTTTGCAATCACAAGTGCAGAGTCGTTTGGCAAACTGAGAGAATATGAGATGGATATGTCTCGTATTTATGATGAGGAACATAAAGATAAGAAAGCCAAAAGTCTAGCACTCAAGATGGAAGACACAGCTAGTGAGAACGACACATCGTCAAGCTGTGGTAGTGAATCTGAACAAGAAAACATGAACCAAATGATAAGAAAGTTTAAAGAGTTCATGAGAATGAAGAATGGTAAGAAAAGGTTCAACAATTTTAAGAAAGGCTTCAAAAGAAGTGAGAGTTCGTCTTCAAAGGTGACTTGCTATGATTGTGGCAAGGTTGGTCACTATAGGTCTGAGTGCCCCAACATGAGGAAAACCAACTGCAATGAGCCTAGAAGAGTAGAACATGAGGAAAAGTCCAAGAAGGACAAATTCAGAAAGAAGAAAGCATATATAGCTTGGGAAGAGAATGATTCCTCAACTTCTAGTGAGAGCGATAATGAAGAAGCAAATTTGTGTCTCATGGCAAATCCAACATTCGATGATGAGGTAAGTGATTCCGATTCATCTACTTATGATTATGATGAGCTGCAAACTGCTTTTTGTGAACTTTACAAGGAAGCCGAAAAACTAGAAAAATTGAACAAGGTTTTGAAAAACAAAATTACAAATTTAGAAAATGATATTTCTGTTTTGAAAACCAATGTTCAAGATTTGAAAAAGGAAAATGATAATCTGAAACTACCCTGTTTAAAATGTAAATCCTTTGATGCCCCTTTAAAAAGAAATAACATGAAATCCTTTACACAAACTAGCAAAAATAGAACCTTCACATGTAGTTATTGCATGAAACCTGGTCATAATTCTTATAATTGCATGATTAGAAAGGAAGGTATATCTTATGGTTTGTTTAAGTGGGTTAAGAAAGTTAAAATTGATGATGCTAACATGGCGGACCCAAGAGAAGTTGGGTACCAAAATCAAAGTAAACTTTCTGTGTAGATATGCTTGAGAGCCAAACAATCAACAATTGGAATCATGGAACAATTGGTATTCTGGACAATGGCTGCTCAAGACATGTGATTGATGAAGAGATCAAACTTATCTCCTTTCAATAAAAAGATTTTCGATCTTCAATTTATGGAGATAACATAAGAGAAATTTTTATACCTCTATCTTTGATAACTCATATTGCTTAACATGTAGAAAATCAGTATCTCTATTCTCTATATTTGATTTTAATTCTTCTCTGTTTTTGATTTTGATATACCAAATAGGGGGAGAAGTATAAGTTGCTAGAGTTTATAGAATATTGTTGATAGGGGGAGTAAGGAATAAATAAAATATATAGTGAATCTGCAATACATATACTGCGTATTTGGAAATCTCTAACAATTGCAGGATTCTTAGAAGATCAACACACATCCTAAACTCCTAAGAAAACCTTGGTTGAGATTTGGTACATCAAAACCAAAAAGGGGGAGATTGTTGGACCTAAAGCTTGATGATGCTTTGGTGTCTCTCTTGGTGTTTTTGATTTTGATGTTAATGTAATTTTGGTTTTCTTAGTTGAATGTATCTAGGAGTTTTTCATATGTATTGTTTGTTGAGTTTAGGCATATATGTGTTGAGTTCTTTGTTTGAGGCCCCAGAGATGTTTTAAACTTGTGTATGGTTGATCAAGTGACTAATGTTTGATTTCCAATTATGAAAAACAGTTTGAAAAACCTTGGAAATCCATTTTTCACTGATGTAATCGATTACAGGCTTGGTGTAATCGATTACATTGATCATTCTCTCTGGTGTAATCGATTACATGGTTGATGTAATCGATTACATGTCGAGAACTCTCTCGGTGTAATCGATTACATCCCCAAAGTGTAATCGATTACATGGTTTGAAATTCACCTTTCTGGGTTTCCCTCTTCAATGTAATCGATTACATACTCGTGGTAATCGATTACATGCCTGGAAAATTCAAATTGGAGGGTTCTAACGGCTAGTGTAATCGATTACATTCATTTGGGATCAATTACATTGACCGTTGTAGCTCAGTTTTGCACGTTTTCTCCCTCCAAATTTGTTCTATAAGTATAATCTTGATGAAACATATGAAGTGGCAGAAAACCAAACCATTTGCAACTACTCTCACACTTTCATATGCTCTGTAAATAGAGTTCATCAAGGTTTTCAAAGAGAAAGGGCAAACTTGATACATTCCTGTGATTGGGTGGATTTCATTGTGTTTATTTGTGATCAGAATCTACACTCAAGGTGTTTTCTATACTGATCTTTATTTATATTTCAATTTCGGGTTATTACTCTAGGAGAGAGGTCTCTCTCGGATAGAGTGAGTGTATTTGAGAAGTGTTTTCTCAAAGGTTTGATCTTGGAGGTGCCAAGGTCAGGAAGTTCGTTTCTTGAGGTTGAAGAAACAGTTTTGGGGTGTTTTGATTTCGTTTTTGTGTTGCTTGTTTGCAGAGTGAATGTAAAAGAACACAAAAGGGATCATTTGATAGTGGAAAGCCAATCGCAACAGCTGTTGGGTTGGGACTGGACGTAGGCAGTTGGCCGAACCAGTATAAATCACTGTGCACTCTTCTCTTCCTTATCCTCTTTACAGTTTTCCTTATATTGCTATTATCATTGTTTAAATTCTGCAGTATATTTGGTAACTGTATTGATAATCAACTCAGTAATTGATACGGTAATTGAATCAGTAATAGAATAGGTAATTGAATTGGTAATTGATACGGTAATTGATAGGTGATTCTAGAACCGATTTGTTTGAATTCAAAAGGAATTAGAGTCTTGCGAGTTTTGGGTAAAATTGAACAAGAATCTATTCACCCCCCCTCTAGATTCATACATAGGGACCAACAAGGTTTGATCTTGGGTGTGCCAAGGTCAAGGAAGAACTGTTCTTTGGGTTGAAGAACAGGTTTTGGGTGTTTTGATTTCGTTTTTTTTTTGTTGCTTGTTGCAGAGTGAATGTAAAAGAACACAAAAGGGATCATTTGATAGTGGAAAGCCAATCGCAACAGTTGTTGGGTTGGGACTTGGACGTAGGCGTTGGCCGAACCAGTATAAATCACTGTGCACTCTTCTTCTTCCTTCTTCTCTTTACCGTTTACCTTACATTGCGATTATCATTGTTCAAATTCTGCAATTTGTTTGGTAACTGATTCGGTAATTAACTCAGTAATTGACTCGATAATTAAGTCAGTAATTGACTCGATAATTAAGTCTGTAATTGATTTGGTAATTAAGTCGGTAATTGACTTGGTAATCAACTCGGTAATTGATTGGGTAATCAACTAAAACTAAAACTGTTAGATACTGATATTGATTACACTTCATATTGATTACTAACTTGTTTCTCATTATTCCTTTTTGTATTTCCGCTGTATCTCTGTGATATTCTCTGTTTATCTGTCTCATCTATTGATAGGTAATCAAGAATAGTTTTGTTTAAATTAAAAGGAATTAGAAACTCACAAATTTGGGCTAAAGTGGAACTAGAATCTATTCACCCCTCTAGATTCACACATAGGGACCAACATCTTGGAGCTCTAATCTCATGGTGTTCCAAGCTACAACCAGTAGTTGCTCTATCTAGTTGTGAGGCAGAATATGTAGCTGCTTGTTATGCAACATGTCAGGCAAAATGGTTAAGATTTATTTTGACAGAGATGAAGACTTATGTGAAGGTCCCTATGACACTGATGGTGGAAAATGAATCTGCCATTGATCTTGCTTCCAATCCAGTTTCACATGGAAAGAGCAAACACATTAAGACTTAGTTTCATTACATTAGAGAACAGGTGTGCAAAGGTTATGTGAAGATGCAGCACTGTCCTATTGAAGAGCAAGTTGCAGACTTGCTTACAAAACCAGCTTCCAAAGGAAGATTTGAAGAAGCAAGGAAGTGACTTGGAGTTGTTGATTTCTAGTGATTTTGGATTAAGGGGGTGTTAAAAGTGTAATACAAAATCAAGTTTTAGTTAGTACTTAACAAAATTAGTTACGGTTCCAGATTTAAAAAAGTTAGTTGCTAACCAACTTGGTTAGTTGTTCTATTTTGGGTATAAATACCCAATCATGTGTAATTGCAAATATATCAGAATTTAGACTTTCATATTTTAGCATCTCTATCTAACCCTCTTCTCTCTATTCTCTAAAATTACTCACTCTCATTCACTCAATTCTTTTCTTCCTGATTCTGTTCTTCAATCCCAATTCTATGTGAAAGTTGATGTTTGTGTTCTAACACTTCAAAGTTTGCTAAACCTCACTCCTTCCAAATCTTTCAACTTATTTCTTTTATCTTACTTAGTTTCTTACCTACTCTCCCTGTGTAAGTAATTAAAAGAGCTTTTCCTCCTTCTTCCGTCTAATCTTTACTAATAAGTAGAAATATTTAAGTTTCTATTCCATCAATTAACCACCTTGATCTTTGACTTTTTTTTTTTCTAATTAGGGACTCTTTACTTCTTCGCACTTCAAAACTCCTCCTTGATCTTTGACTTTCTAATTAGGGACTCTTTACTTCTTCACCCTTCAAAACTCCTCTTGTAATTCTTTTTTCTTTGTAACCTCTTCCTTTTCAAGTTCTCTCTTCCTTTTGTCATCCCAACCTTTCAATTCATTTACAATTGATTTTGTCTCCTTTTCAAGTTCTCAAAATATCCATGTTGCATACTTTCAATGCACTCTATCAAGGCGTTCAATTTTTCTTTAATGATATAAGCACCTCACCCATCAAAATGTAACCTCCCCCAAAGTTCTTCCACATACTTTTCAAATCTTCATTTCACATTACTAAATAATCACTTCAGAGGCTCTTTTATCATCCCGCAAGAAATAAAGGTAATGGGTTTAAGCAACAATACCATGGTGTTGTTAAAGATTTGTCTGACGGTACTTTTCGTTTTTGGGACTGCCACTGCTATCATCTTAGTAATCATCATCACTCAAGTAGTCATGACCCTTCTTCAACATCTTCAAAACCATATTGTGTGATTCATGCAAATGCTCATATGGTGCATAGCACAATCTTCAATGCAGTTGTGACTCAGTATTTTTGTAGTGAAGTCAATGACTTCTGCTGCAAATCTTGCGAGTTCAGTCAGGAAGACTAGGGAAACTATCCACTGTTATGTAATCACTCTACTAAAATCCCCTTTAGGCTTTGTTTGTTATAAATATTATAAGGAGTAATTAAATAAAGTTGAAATAAAAGTACTTTGCTAGTGAGATTATTAGACGATCTAGTAGAAAATTTGAGATCAAACATCTATCATTTTCTTTTTGTTTATACACTGGTTCTGAAATGGATGTAAATAGACTATGTCGATGAAATTTTTATGGAGACGGGTCTAGTTACATATTACTGGTGAGAGTATGTTTGAGTCTGCTTTGAAAATGCCGGTCAAAGATGCTTCCAATCTTATTAAGTCAAGTGTTGCATTTGTTGAAAAAAGAGAATATCTTATTAGTTAAGATTATGAATATTATATGATTAGTCAAGATATACATAATATCGCATAATCAGATATAGTTAGAGGGAGATTATCTGATTAGATAAGATTCTATCTTTTTCCTTATGTTTTCATTATCTAATCCTTGATTTGTAATACTATAAATATAGTGTCCTGTATACAAGAATGAACGAATGAAATAGTGAATTATATTATTTTTTCAACTTGGTATCAGAGCTCTCGATCTGATTAGATAAGATTCTATCTTTTTCCTTATGTTTTCATTATCTAATCCTTGATTTGTAATACTATAAATATAGTGTCCTGTATACAAGAATGAATGAATGAAATAGTGAATTATATTATTTTTTCAACTTGGTATCAGAGCTCCCGATCTTGGGAGACTTTGCTTCCGTATTTCATTTCGAGTTGGTGGTTCGACTTGGTGAGAGATGAATCCATGAAGGTCAGGTGGACCTATCTTGTGATGATTCCCTCTATCGAAAGTCTTCCATTAGGGAGAGAGAAAGTATAATAGTCCTTTGTTTGAAGGGAGGATTGTTGGGATGCAATTAAAGTCCCATATTACAAGAACAATGTAATGCTTGAAGGAGGAGAAGAATTTTGCCCATCAGAAAATTCTGCTGCAAGTGAGAAGTGCTTCAAAAGTTAGAAGATTTTGTAGCTGCAAGAGAAGATCGCTCCAGAAGAGTTTTGCTAGTTTTTGATGTAAGTAAGGATCATTGTAGAAGTGTAGGACTTTGAATTAAGGGGAGAATTGTTGTATCTTGTGTTAATTCAAAGCCACACATTAGAGAGTATCAAGAAAGAGAGAGGGTGAATGACTTATATATATGGTATGCAAGTGATAGGTTTTTCACTTGCACTACGTTCTTGAATCTATAATGGATGTTTTAAATTTTATGTAGTGCTTATCAAACACTTTGGAGAGGGTTTGTAATTTTTACTACAAAAATATTACACATTGAAGGGTTTGTAATTTTTTCCAAAAATAATTATATCACAATGAAGGGTTTGTAATTTTTCTAGAAAAATTAAATCATAGGTTTGTAATTTTTCCAACAAAAAAATTACATCATATTAAAAAGTTTGTCATTTTTGCCATAAAAATTATAATTTTTTCCATAAAAATTACATCATATTGAAGGGTTTGTAATTTTTCCAGAAAAATTACACATTAAAAGGTTTTTTATTTTTCCAGAAAAATTACATATTGAAAGATTTGTAATTTTTGCCAGAGAAAATTACATCATATTGAAGGGTTTGTAATTTTTTCCATAAAATTACATCATATTGAAGGATTTGTAATTTTTATCATAAAAAGTACTTCATATAAGTTTATAATTTTTTTAAAAAAATTACATATAGAAAAGTTTGTAATTTTTTTTATCAAAGTCACAACCAGGTTAAATGAAGGTTAAATTTCATTCTTAGTGTCTTCACTTTTATACTTGGTTGGGTCACGCCTTTTGATTGGAGGAGATTGGAGGAGCATGCAGCCCAGTCATAACTCATTCAAATGCATGTTACATGGGCCAATCACATTAAATGCATTATTTTACAACGGGTTTAATCTCTATGTTATGTGAGTAGAATACTCTCCCACTCGACGCCTTCTCTTTTGTTGGGTCACACGAGTAAAGCTCGTTAAAATTTCCACTTCCTATTTTTACTTTCTTTTCATTTGGCATGTTAGTCTTTCTTATGTGATTGTGCAGTCACTCTCATTTGACTTGCGATTGTGAGTAACTCTTCTTTTTACTTTCAGAGTTTTTCATTTTAACACTCTGTTTCTATGAGGCCATACGGTTTACATTATTTATAATAATTTAGATTATTTTTTAAACTATTAATTTTGTTAGTATAGAAAATCCATTAGACAAAATTAATAATAATAAAATAAATTTATTTCACTAGTGTTGAAAATTATTAGAAATTGTTAATAATAATAATAGAAATTTCTTTTGGAAGGGTAAGAAATTCATTATATTAGTAAAAAATTTATTTTGCTAATTTTAGGAACCTATTTAATAAAATAGACTTTCTAGGTTGTTATAATTTTAAAATTTAAAGTATATTAATTTATTGACAGTAGTTTAGAAAATTTTAAAAATTTAAAATTTGTGTTTACTTAGATAATTTGAATGAAAAGTAGTAATTACAAATATTTATTTTACGTAATATGTTTTACATTACAAATGGTTAGGGACATAAATTATTTATTTTTAATATTTTTTTATTGAATAGTTTTATTAGTATTAAATATATTTATTGCTACGTTAATTGTTTTAAGTTAAAAAAAGCATTTACAAATAAATTGTTACATTGGGAAATTGTTTATTATTTAATAATAATAATTTATTTATTTATTAAAATTTCAGGTTTGATAATTTATAATGACATCATTTTCATCTAGTAACGTCAAAATCGATCTCGGCCCTATCGAGGTTGATGTCTTATGGATGAAAAAACATGTATTCAAGCATGTGTGGAACAACGACAAGTTTCGAAAATTACACATCTGATGACCTGTTCCCACGTATATGGGACAAAATTTTTTTCCTTATGCCAATGTTGAGCTTTTCCATGAAACTGAATTATTGGGTGTGCAAGCTTGCTTATATGAAGATTGATCCGAACTTGCTACATGTATTAATTGAGAGATGGAGACCTCAGACTCACACATTTCATGTGCGGTGTGGGGAATATATCATCACTTTGGAGGATGTTACAGTGTTGGTGGGTTTAACGGTTGATGGTAACCCTGTCATTGGGCTCACACATGGTGAGTGGGATGATCTTATAGAGGCTTTGTTGGGTGTGAGACAAACACTGCAAGAATTAAAGGGGTTGTACATTAAAATAAGTTGGTTGATGCATCATTTTGGTGACGCGACTCCTTTTATTGGAGACGTTGAGGCATTGTGGTGGTATACACATGCATGAATTTTGCGCTTTATTGGTGGAGTCATGTTTGTAGACAAAAACAATTCTCGAGTATCATTAAGATATCTCCAGTTTTTGGTGGATGTGAGAGAAACAAAAAATTATATGTGGGGTAATGTTGTACTAGGATAACTATACCGAGAGTTGTGTAATGTCACAAACATGAATGTAATGTCGATTGGTGGCATGTTGGTATTAGTGCAAATATGGGTATGAGAACTATTTACTTGCTTAATACCAAGTTTCATTGTGTCACATCTTGACCAGACACCATTTAAACATAGGTATTTAAATGTATTATCATAATTGTCATTATTTATAAATTTCTATTAACATCCAATGGATTTTTAACATCTTTTTAGGTGGTTTCTTGTGCAAAATAATATTTTCATTTGACGATGGTGTTGAATTGTTCGACGTAAATTAGATTTGCTTAAAACAAATGAGGTATAAATTTAATTATTCTTTCACCTCTTGATTGATATTACCTTATAATTTGTTTAACATAATATTTTTGACAATTATCGTTTTGTAGTTTGTGTGACAACATATGTTGGTACGATTTTTAATATGTTAACTCAAATTTATTTGGATGGTAATGCAATATGGAGAGGTGTAGTGTCACTTATTTGTTTCCAAATTATTGAGTGGCATCTGCGAGACTGAGTCATAAGGCAATTTGGCCTCAAACAATTTATTCCTTTTGCTTTGTCTCAACCATAGTATTTGCACCAATTAACATTAAGAGGTAAAGAAGACAATAATTAGATGTATTTACTAGGGTCAGTATTGGAGATTTGGGCAAATAGACTCCAATATGTTGTTGATAGGATACCACAAGAAGGACTACTAAGTTATAATGATGATTACATGGTGTGGTATAAAAAAAACAAAAATATATGTTGACCCGAAGAATACGCTAGTAACATCAATGGTATTTTTTTCTACAACATTAATTTAATTTATTTCATTGTTACATAATTATTTATTCATAGCTAATAAATAACATTTTTTCAGGGTGATAATTTCAATTAATTAATATTAATTATGAATTTTCGCGATCCCGCGAGGGTGAGCTAACTCCAAAAACCCGGAAAAAATATTTAAGAACCATAGCATTTCGTTACATGACATCACCGGAGGGGTGGCCGACATGTGGTCAAGATGACCTGCTCGATATAGCCAAAAGGATGAACATTCTTTCTTGTGAGTACAAGCATGCAACACAACCTGCCACTAGTGCATCAGCTGGAGGTGAGATATTCTTGGTCGAGGAACCACACATCCTACCTAATAGTGTGGAGATGTGTGGTCTGACACGCATTGCTCGGTTGTGGAAACTTGAGCCTTATACTATAGCTCCTATGCTAAAGAAGCTAACTAGATGTATTGCACACCGAGTCAGTTCACCCACATGCTTTCGTAAATGTCATATGTGTGCAACTACCCTACAATAGAACCTCCACCACCCCATCCGCATACACATAGTGGTGTTGGTTCATCTTCGCAGTCATTTCCTCAGAGTCGTTCGGCTATTGGGCATCATTTTGGTACATCTCTTATGCAAGGAGAGGGCCTTGTCTAGTGAATGCCATAAATATGACCATCTCTTAACTTTTGATGCGCTCGATGATCTCGCTCCATAAAATACTCACGATAACGAATGTATGTTGACTTGATCAAAGCTGTGATTCACAAATTTCTACAACCTTTTAGAACTTTATTTATACGTTTGGAAAAATTTGTAGTTATGTGTCCATATTGGTGCCCTTCTTAATTGCATGTCATACTCCATTTTCTTTAGAAATTCCTTGAATCTAAGTTGCAACCATAGGACTTAATTCAAAGACTTTCTCAAGATTCTTGTCAAAAATATATTTACATGGAGTATAACCTACATAAAAAAACGTGAAATATACAAATAGTTACTTATACATAACTTTATTATAAAAAATAATTAAATTATAAAATTAGAATACTTACCTAACTTAACTAACATATAATTTTGTTTTGGGTTCTTAAATCTATGATTGAAATTACTTGCAATGTGTTTGATGTAATATACATGTTAATCATGGACTCACCTCCATCCAATTGTTTCATTATCAATCGTTGACGTGATGCTTCAATGTCGATTAGATATTAGGAAAATCCTTGATATAACTGTCACATGTAAACATAAATGAGAGATAAACCACGACCAACCTAATAATTTATTATCTTCTGTAAAAGATAAAACACAAGAAAGGGGGTTGAATTTTGTTATTAAAAAAAAAATTTTCTTTCGTCTGTGGGTTTCAAAGAGGTTCAGACGAAACAGAATTTATCTATAAAGATTGATTTTATTGGACAGACATTAAAGTTCAATTATCCCCGTTAGTCAATCAAGAAAGAGAAAAAATGCACAAATATTTTTATACTGGTTCGTTTATCCAAGACTGCGTCTAGTTACTCAATAACCACTGAGTTTTCACTACCAATCGTGAAATGGTTACAAGTATTGTTTGAAACCAGCCACTTCTGGCTATTACAAAGATATTCTTTGATCCCAGCCTTCTCAGGCTAAACAACCAGGTATTCTTTGGGATGCAGCCTCCTCAGGCTAATACAAAGGTATTCTTTGGAACGCAGCCTCCTCAGGCTAAACTGCCACACAAGTGGACTTTTAACAAAGTTAAATAATCAAGAATTTCCTCTACACAGAGAGATGTTTACAGTGAAGAGTTTTAGCACAAGAATGAACGAATTCTTAGAAGATAAGAAATAAGCATATTCGCTAACTTGGTCTTGTTGCTGTGAAGTCCTTTTATAGGCATCTTCTTCAAATAGCCGTTAGACTCATTTGAATACCGTTGAGAGTCGTTGAGAAATCTCCTTGAGATCTTTCCAAAAGTTGCCAGTTGTCCTTGATTGATAAATGAGAAACGCAACATATATCTCGGACTTGCATGTGTAGGCTCAAATCCCTATACTGATCTTGGATGCTTCTCATGAGTACTTCTTTAGATTTGAAATACTTGGCGCGAATGACTCAACATGACTTCACTTCTTGTATAGACGATGTGATTCTTCAATGTTGTTTCGTCTCGTCCTTTCGTCTTAAGGCTTCACTCTTGGACAGACGAAGATCGTCAACTTGAGAAGTCTTCTTCCGTCTGTGGACGTATCGTCTAATGGCTTGGCTTTTGGACAGACGCAAATCTTCAATTTTGAAGAGCCATGTTTCGTCTGTACTGGTTTAGTCTTAGCAAGTCTTGAGTAGCTTGGATCCGTATGTCTTGTAATTAATCAAAACTTAGGGTCGTTAATCACCTTGATCTAACATTCTCCCCCTTTTTGATGATTACAGACCATATCAAGAAAATCTGCACAAGACATGGTTAGACAGAAATAAACAGTCTAAAAAGCCAGATAGACATCAAGACGATGTTTTCTGAATAATACCGCTTTATAAATATTTGTTACATCAATGTGATGTAATCTGATTATTACAATGGTATACAGAAAACTAATAAAGAATTACAATGTGAAGAATTACAATGTATTTTTCTAAAAAAAATTACAACAGAGAAAATAATACAATACATTGCTCCCTATGGACTCCCCCTCAGAAGATTCTCTTGCTTGCTTGCTCGCTCCCCCTCAGACGAAGTTTTTTTTTGTTCGTTCCCCCTTAGACAATGCTTTCCCCTTGTACCTTTCTTTTTTCCCTTGGGCATCCTTTTCTCCCCTTTGGGCTCTATCAATTTCTCCCCCTTGGGCTGTGAATCATCAAAACATGATCACGAAGAAGGCTTTGTCTTCTTATTAAGCAGGGTCATCACAATGTCCTTCAATTGCTGCACTTCAGACGATAGAGAGACTTGATTTTCTTCAAGCTCTCTGTTCTTTAGCTTCAAGTGCTCGCAATCTTCCTCCAAGGCATCATACTTACGCTTTAGAGTCTTATACTCCTCAGCTTCTTGAATATTAGCCTCAGCAACTGCCTCAACTGCCTTGGGCAGCTCCTCAACAGCCTCAGCAACCACTGCATTTGCGGTGTTTGAGGTTCTTCCACAATCGGTACAGTGTCATCAATAATGACCACTGATGGAGTCTTCTTCAGACGCATTGTGAACAGTGAAAGAATGAGGTAAGCCGTGAAGTTCCGTTCCCATTTCCATGAATACCATTTTGTTGGAACAGATACTTCAAGATCTGGATGCTCCTCGGATGGGTAAGTGTACGCAAATGCACCACCAGGAAACACCTTGCCACAGACGTTAGAATCCTCATCAAATGAGGTTCCAGAGCAGAACTTGGATGCAGCTTCATGATCTTCTATCAACCTTTGTATCTTTGGATTGATAGGGCTTGAGGCTTGAGTTTAGATTGTCTTGAGGTGTGAGTAAACTTCAGACGGAAGAAGTCGGGGAATGTGCCTTGCGAATTTGAAGGTCTTGGGTTCAGACGGTACTTTCTTCTCTTTACCCTTGGCCAAATACTCGATCCAGGAATGTCGTTTTCGGACCAATGTGACTATGTATTTAGTTTCGTCTGACACCAATGATGAGTACTGTGATCCCAACAGGAAGAGACAGTATCTGTAATCCTTCTTTGCTTGACGATCTATGTGGGACAAGGAGATGTCTCTTTCCTTAACTTCCCTTCTATAGGCACTGGCCATCATCTTGAAGGTTAGATTGTAGTCTTCCGGGAGGGCGTGAGCGAAGTCCTCTGGGTCTTCATATTCATTAAGGAGGATTGTGTATTGAGGGTTGATCCCAGAGCAGTGGGGTCTCGTCCATGGGAGTACAATTCCTAGAGTGTGTCCTAGACCAACATACTCTGTTTGATTTAAGGGAATTGTAAAAGGCATAAGATCATGGCGGTCTATGGCGTCAAGATGCCAATGTGAGCAATCTTTTGGCTCATAGATGGTAGAGTCTTCACCTCCATATCTACAATGATGGAAGACAGGTGCATTGTACTCGTACCGAACCTTCCACTTTGGGTTTTATCTGTGGGGAATGTGAGGTTCATAGCCAAGTGCTGGTCCTTCAATCACCGACGCAGCAAGATGATCCTTGTATGCTTGAATGTTCTCTAATCCCTTGATGTTTAGAGTTGCCAGTTTGTCCCAGGGCAGACACTTCAGCCAATTGCGTTGCTCCTCTAGGGTGTAGACAGACTTTTCATTGTAATCCGCTGGCTTCAAGGGTTTATTGTATAGGATGAGATTTACAAATCTTCCTAACTGAAAACCCTTCTTTCCTCTGTACCGGTATGGGTTTTTCAGCTCTATGTAAGGAGTATCCCTTATGTACAAGTCTTCATTGTCTGCTAAGGTTTCTGTTGCAGCAGATTCAAACGATTCAGTAATGGAGACTTTATCATTCGTCTCTCCAATGATCCAATCCGGTTTGATTGGTCTTTCTGCACAGGTGCTTTCAGCAAATCTTCTCATGACTAATTCATTAAGGAATGAATAGTCCACCTTGTGCTTTGGGGGTAGGTCTTTTGGATTGATCACCTCAGCACGTGATCTCCCCCTGGATGCATCCACTTTAATGACTTCAAGATGTTCTTCATCCGACGAAGAACAACCTTCTTCAATGAGCACATAGTCTTCAGACGGAATCTCCATCGTCTGTTGGTGGAATGCTTCCTCAGACGCAGCAGGTAGCGTCTGTGCAAGGGCAGCGTTCAGCGGAGACGCAACAATGGGCTCAGACAGAGTTGCCCTTTGTTCATCTAGGAGCGTTGTAGACGAAGAGACCTCCATTGTGGAGACTTCCTCACTTAACATTCTTTCCAACTCCTATGCAAGCTGGGCATTGTCCTTCTAGATCTGGGCAATTTCTTCATTGTTCATGCCCTCTAAGGTTGCTGGTGCAGATGCTCCCTCAGACGATCCAATGCCTCGAACGCTCTCGAGAAAGATCCTCTCTCTCTAGGCATTAAGCAGCATTGAGACTCTTTTAGCCTCTTTTAATTGTTTTTCTTCGTCTGTCTCTCTGATGATGACAGACGTAAGCTTTTGCTTCATCTTATCCTTGCCTTTAGCAGCCTTTTCCAGCGCAAGCTTTCTAGCTCTTGCCTTTTCTTCACCCGCAATTTTCTGCTTTTCTTCGTCTGTGAGTATCTTTACAGACAGAACTCTTACAGACGGTAGGGTGACCCCTTCATCTTCACTTGGGGATACCGTCTTATGCTTTGGCTTGGCACCAACATGTTTGACTCTGATAGTTCGTTTCTTCTTCTTGAGTGGTTCCTCAAGAACGTCCTCAAAGGGGACTTCAGAGACAATCACAGGTGGAGGAGGAGAAGGAGGAAGAGTTTGTGGTGGTGGTTGGTCAAGTGTTTAGGCTTGTGTTTGGGATGAAGTTTGGGTTTGTGTTTGGGATGGTGTTTGGGTTTGTGTTTGGTTCTTGGCTCTTTTGATGTGGGCTTTGTGTGGAGGGTCTTTTGTGATAGGTGAGAAAGGTACTTCATCGCTTGGTGAATGAAGAAGAAAGCTTGGCGTCAAATGCATCTTTGCAAAGGTGCTGGCTTTAACTTCTTTTCCGTCTGGGTGCCAAGTTACTCCAGTAGTATCAAAACCTTGGTTGGTGATGATCTTGGAGAAGAGGGTGGCGTAGGGAATGCTACTCTTCCTACAAATGTTCCTATTCTTCAACTCACTCACCTAGTGGTCGAGAATAAGATGTGGAAGACTCATTTTTCCTTTCCTCAGACAGTAGTAGATACAAAATCTGTCTCGAGTACTAACGTTGTCACGAGAGTCAGTCCTTGGTGTGAAGACGTTGTACAACAAGTTGTGGATGATTCTTGCTGTGGTGCACAGATTTCCTGACTTGAGGAATTTGGGGTCCTCAATGTCACGAATCTTTCCGTAGATAATCTTATTCACATGCTCCTCAGATTTATCCTTCATCCAATCTGGGGAGTAGAAGCGCCCTTCGGCCTTGCAATTTCCAGCCTCAGCAATGGAGTCCACCGTGATGATGTACTCCTTGTTGTCAATGGTACCCACAATACCATCATCAAACTTCTTGGCATCGCTCCAAAATTCAGCATATGCCTCCATCAGCCATGGGCCTCTCATCTCATCGAAACCCATCCATCCTGTGTGGTCCAAAATTTTTGCAACTCTACCAGAGATGCACTCCACGGTCTCTCTTGATATCCACTTGCTCGGCAAGAACAAGTCTTGGGCGAAGAAAGTGGCTTCAGCGGTTTTGGTAGCTTTGGTGTTCTTGGCGGCCATTGTAGTTGTTTGAAAAAGAGAGAGATAAAACTTGTGAGTAAGAAGTTTAGAAAGTTCTCAAACGATAGCAAATGCAGTAAAGAGTAAAAGAGTGAACATTCAAAGGTATTTATAGGCAAAAGTAAAACGGTTGCAATTCATCAGACGAAAGGGATTTTGAAAACCGCCCCTGATTTGACGTGTCCACATCATTGCCTTTTCAATGATTGATTTGACCTCTGTAATTTACTGCGCGTGCCTTTCAATGTCCTAGAATAGTGCAATAAATGACAGACACATTTATTGCTCCTTTTAATTTGTCCATGCACACTTAACTTGAAAAATATTTAAATAATATCCTTGCGTCTGGTCGAATTTCTCAGACTGATTCAACTTGATCAAATGCAAAGTTTCGTCTTAACACGAAAATATAAATAAATGTACAGACGAAACAAATTAAATAGCTCAGACAAAACAATTTTCAATCTTCTAAGGAAACAATTCCAAGATTTTCCTTAATGAAATTGAATTGTGTTTCGTCTAATGCTTTCGTAAATATATCTGCCCATTGAAAATCAGTTTGCACAAACTGTATATCGAAAATACCTTTTTGGACATAATCTCTTATAAAATGAAAACGGATTTCAATATGTTTAGCTTTTGAATGTTGAATAGGATTTTTGCTTAGATTAATTGCACTTGTATTATCACAAAATACTGGTATATGATTCTCAAACCTGGAGTAATCTTCAAGTTGATGTTTTATCCACAAGATTGTGAGCAACACCCTGCCGCAGCAATATACTCTGCTTCAGTTGTTGAGAGTGCAATAGAGTTTTGTTTCTTACTTGACCAAGATATTAGTGAGGATCTAAGGAATTGACATCCACCACTTGTGCTCTTTCTTTCCACTTTATCTCCAGCATAATCAGCATCACAAAAGCCACTTAAACTGAAATCACTACTTTTCTTATAAAACAAAGAGAGATTAGTGGTTCCAACAAGATATCTTAGAATTCTCTTTACAGCTTGTAAGTGAGATTCTTTGGGATCAGATTGAAAGCGTGCACATAGACAGACACTAAACATAATGTCAGGTCTACTAGCAGTTAAATATAAGAGTGAGCCAATCATACCTCGGTATACCATCTGATCAACGGTCTTACTTGACTCATCTTTGTTGAGATTTGCTCCAGACGAATGCATTGGGGTCTTCATGGGTTTGGCATTCTCCATCTTGAACTTCTTGATAAGTTCCTTTGTATATTTCTATTGATGGATGAAGATTCATTCTGTCGTCTGCTTGATTTGAAGTCCTAGGAAGAACTTCAATTCTCCCATCATACTCATCTCGAATTCATCCTGCATTATCTTAGAGAAATCCTTGCACAAGGAATCGTTAGTTGCTTCAAAGAATATATCATTTACATATATTTGAAAAATAATAAAGTCTTTTAAAACGCTTTTCTTGAAGAGAGTAGTATCCACTTTTCCTCTTGAAAAATCATTTTGAAGAAGAAAGGAACTTAGTCTCTCATACCAAGCTCGAGGAGCTTGTTTAAGACCATGTAGTGCCTTTTTCAGTTTGAAAACATGATCTGGTTGAGATGAACTCTCAAATCCAGGAGGTTGTTTTACATATACTTCCTCTTCAATAAAACCGTTTAGAAAAGCACTTTTCACATCCATTTGATATAAGATGATATTCTTATGAGCAACAAAAGCAAGTAAGATTCTAATAGCTTTTAGTCTAGCTACAGGAGCAAAGGTTTCAGTGAAATCAATACCTTCTTGCTGATTATAGCCTTGAGCTACTAACCTCGCTTTGTTTCTTACCACTTTTCCAGCTTCATCAAGCTTGTTTCTGAACACTCATCTGGTCCCAATGATGCTTTTGTTCTTTGGTTTCTCAACAAGGGTCCAAACATCATTTATCGTGAACTGATTGAGTTCTTCTTCCATAGCCAAAATCCAATCATTATCTTGAAGAGCATCTTCAATATTCTTTGGCTCTATGTTTGATACAAGAGCATATCCAGACGATTCCTTCAGCTTGGATCTCGTTAAAACACCTTGATTTCTATCTCCAATGATAAGATCTTCTGTGTGGTTAGATGCAAACTTCCATGCTCTAGCGGGAGCTTGATCTTGTTATTGATGTGTATCAGACGAAGAGGGTTCGTCTGTGCTTCTATCGTCTGCTCTTGTTTCGTCTGACCCTTGTTCGTTGTTTTATCTTGAACTTTGACCAGAGGGGTTAATCTGTAAATTATCAAACAAATTTTCCAGGTCTGATATTTCTTTATCAGCCTTTGAGTTATCTTGAAACTTTACATGGATTGATTCCTCCACAACTTGCATCTTAGAGTTAAAAACTCTATAGGCTTTAGATGTATTGGAATATCCAAGAAAGAATCCCTTAACCACCTTTGAATCAAACTTACTAAGTTGATCTTTGGTGTTTAAGATAAAACATTCGCATCCAAAAGGATGGAAATAAGTTGGGTCTTCTTCCTTTCCATAGTTCATATGGAGTCTTATTCAATATTGGTCTTATCAATATTCTGTTTTGAATATAACAGGAAGTATTTACTGCTTTCGCCCAATAATATTTTGGGAGAGAACTTTCATGTAACATAGTTCTAGCCATTTCTTGTAGAGTACAATTTTTCCTTTCCACAACTCCATTTTGTTGGGGAGTTCTTGGAGACGAAAAATTGTGAAATATACTATTTTCAAAACAAAAGGCTTTGAACTCAGAATTTTCAAATTCTGTTCCATGATCGCTCCTTACAGACGCAATACATATTCCCTTTTCTTTTTGAACACGTTTGCAGAATATTTCAAAGACACTGAATGACTCATGTTTATGGGCTAGGAAGTATACCCATGTGAATCTAGTATAATCATCGACAATAACAAATACATATATCTTTCCTCCAAGACTTTCAGTCTGAGTAGGTCCAAAGAGATCAATATGTAACAGCTCTAGCGGCCTTGTCGTGGAAACAACATTTTTTGATTTAAAAGAAGTTTTGAGTTGTTTCCCATGCTGACAAGATTCACACAGACGATTGGTTTTCCAAGATATTTTTGGTAAACCTTTTACGAGATCCTTTTTAGAAATTTTTGAAATATACTTGAGACTTAAATGTCCAACCTTTTTATGCCAAATATCTCGTTCATCGTCTGTTGAAATCAAGCATGTCACATTCTGATCACTTAGGTCAGAAAGGCAAACCTCATAAAGGTTATTCTTTCTTTTCCAATAAAAAGAATGGATTTATCCTTGTTTCTGACTATGCATTCATCACTACTTCATATCCACTATCACAAAATTGACTTATGCTAAGTAGATTGAAGTTGAGTCCTTTAACATATGAAACGTTCTGGATAAGTGGATTGGGTGTCTTACCAACAGTCCCAATACCAAGAATTTTACCTTTTCCAGAACCGTAGGAGACAAACCCTTTACTTGGTCTGAGATCTTGGAACATAGACAGGCAGCCACTGTCCAGGTACCAGCTTGAAGTCCTTTCTGTAACGCCCCTCTATTTTCATTACTAAAATATTTTCATTTTCTCCAATTATTATTATTGTATGAAAATGTTTCCCTTTATTTAAGTTCTTTAAATAAAATCTTGAAATATTTTTCTTTGCTAAAACAAAAACGTCACCATAAAAATAAAACACATCACATAAATCACATCATAACCATACATCAAAAGTTATTTACAAAATGTCACATAGGTACGTAATATTGTGACAATTATAAAATACACATTATTACATTAAATCTTCATCTTAGATAACATTCCTTGACATCTCCACACATGATTACTGAATCTACCTGTCAATCTGCTCCTCCGAATAAAATTCAGGATCACAGGTGTCAAACCACAGACACAAACACGCAAGGGTAAGTTCCAATATCTTAATAAAAATACTTATTATGTAAAAATATCAATATAATACATATCATATAAAAATACCAATATGATACATATGATAATCAAATAAATAAAGAATGAATTATGACTTAAATGAAATTTCTATATGATGCATGCTCCAACCTCAACTCCAAAAATATGCAATGTGGTACAATCTCAGATAATACGACATCATCATCGTAAAACTTTACACCGGTTGGGATTCCACAAGTGGTGCATGTAATCTCATAAACAAACATGTGATCATCATGAATTAAATGAATTCTCACTGTTGGAAATCCCCCAAGTCTGGCATCCCACCAAGACGCACGGATTAAGTTATTATCTGCACCTCTAACCGAGGCCACCTCTTTTGAGGCATGCATGAATGAATGAAATCTTATCTCCCTTTCTAAAAATCTCATTTAAAACAATACCAACTTATTGATATTACAAGTACATTCCATCATTATATTTTACGTTGTGGATTAATAATTTATAATATAATCGTCATAGTTTTCATCACAGTCTTCCACGTACATAACATAGTTAATTAATCACAGTCTCAATCATCATCCAAGTTCAAAGAAAAGGTAAACATAAACAATCTAAGTCATCATCCAAGTACACATCCAAAGTTATTTAAGTTCAATCAAAGGTCATCCAAGTTCAAAGTATAGAAAAAGTAATCGTTGTAATATTATATAAATAACTAAAATTATGAAATCAGTAAAGGTGGCAGAGCCTCCTAGTTAGATCTCATAATTTTAGGTCGTTGTAATATTATATAAATAACTAAAATTATGAAATCAGTAAAGGTGGCAGAGCCTCCTAGTTAGATCTCATAATTTTAGGATCTCCAAATATTATATGCAATATAAATAAATGAAAACAGAAATATTTTGTATAAAGATATAAATATTCAGTATTATAAATAAAAACTGGAATAGCTCAGTTGGTTAGTGCATGGCTAAGAATCTGATGGTCTTGGGTTCAAGTCATGTTCACATCATTTTTATTTTTATATATATAATATTTTTTTTTATATGCATTATTTTAGTAATTGAAAATTTAAATAAATTGTAACTTTCCTTACAATCCTTATTACTTTAAAATTTCAATAATAATTATAGGTCCAAGAGAATAAGATTATAAAAATTTATTATAGGTCCAAGAGAATAAGATTATAAAAATTAAAATATAGAATATATTTTTTTTTAGGATTATTCTATAATTTTTAGAAACTTGGAAACTTAATTAAATTGAAAACTCATAATAATTTAGAAACTTCCCTCACCTTGATTTCTTTTGGCTACTCTTTTGGAAGACTTTGAGAAAGCTTTTGAAGGTTGAAAGAAGGTTGATTCTACTCTCAAAGTTAAATGAAATAGGTTTTTGGTGAATTTAGAAAAATTTGGAATTTTAGCAAAATAAGCTTATGGTTTTGGGAAAATTGGAAAAACTAAGATTTTGGTGTTTTGGTGCAAATGAATTCATGGCTGAAGTGTTCTCAAATGGTTTCTATTTATAGATGAAATATGTCGGTCCCTATGTATGAATCTAGAGGGGGGGTGAATAGATTCTTGTTAAACTTTACCCCAAATTTGCGTGTTTCTAATTCCTTTTAATTCAACAGAATGCTAATCTTGATTACCTATCAATTACCTTTCAATTACAGATTCAAATACAAGTTCAATTACTGATTCTATTTCTAAACCAATTAATGAGTTGATTATCAATACAGTTTCCCAAAAACAGAGCAGAATATAATCAATATCAATATAGTGAGAACTGTAAAGAGAGTAAGGAAGAGAATGAGTGCACAGCGATGTATACTGGTTCGGCCAACTGCCTACGTCCAGTCCCAACCCAACAACTGTTGCGATTGGCTTTCCACTATCAAATGATTTCTTTCGTATCCTTTTACATTCACTCTGCAACAAGCAATACAAACAGAAATCAAAACACCCAAAACTGTTCTTCAACCTGAAGAACAGAACTTCCAAGATCTTGGCACCTCCAAGATCAATCTTTGAGAATCACTTCTCAAATACAATACTCTATCTAGAGAGACCTCTCTCCTAGAGCAACAACCCAAAAATGGAAATACAAAAGATCAGTAAAGAATACACCTCAAGTGCAGAATCTGATCACAAATAATCTCTATGAAATCCACCCAACAAGGATATGGATCAAGTTTCCCCTTATCTTTGAAAAACCTTGATGAACTCTAAGTTTAGAGCATATGAAAGTGTAGAAGCAGTTGCAAATAGTTTGGTTTTCAGCCCTCTCATATGCTTCATCAAGGATGTACTTATAGAATCAATTTTGGAGGGAGAAAACGTGCAAATCTGAGCTATAACGGTCCATGTAATTGATCCCAAATGCATGTAATCGATTACACTAGCCGTTAGAACCCTCCAATTTGATTTTTTCAGCATGTAATCGATTACCACGAGCATGTAATCGATTACATTGAAGAGGGAAACCCAGAAAAGTGAATTTCAAAAGCATGTAATCGATTACATAGGGGATGTAATCGATTACACCAGAGACCTCTCAGCATGTAATCGATTACATCAACCATGTAATCGATTACACCAGAGAGCATGATCAATGTAATCGATTACACCAAGGCTGTAATCGATTACATCAGTGAAGAATGGATTTCCAAGGTTTTTCAAACTGTTTTTCTCAAATGGAAATCAAACATTCTTCACATGATCAATCATACACAAGTTATGCACATCTCTGGGGTCTTAAGCAAAGAATTCAACACACAATACATAGATATATCCTAGTTACATTCATCTATGGAAAACCGAAAATACATTCATCAAAACCAAAACACATAAGAGAGACACAATCTGTATTCTTCAAGCTTCAAGTCCAACAAAATAAAATTTAAAATATTATTAGTGGTAAAATTTAATATACTTAGTGGTTTTACCATAAAAATTTAATTAGAATTCTTTTTCTTTTTAGTGCACCACTAATCAGATTGGTGCTAATACCACTAATTTAGTGCATCCTTCCATCACTCCTTACATATTGCACTTGTCATAATTTTCACAATTTTTCTGGTTCACATTTTCTCTCGTACTCATTATATACATTATATTTTTATAAAAATATCAGATAGGCCTATTAGCTTAGTTGGTTAAAACATTCTGTTACTAATCTGAAAGTTGCAGGTTCAAGTCCTGCATGTGACATTTTAATTTATAAATTTTTTAAATAATAAACTAGTACTTAATATATATTTTATATTTTATAAAGGTATCAAACAAATGTAGTAGCTTAGTTGGTTGAAGTGGTAGCTAATGATATGAAGGTTGCAAGTTCGAGTCTTGCATAGGCTATTCTAAATTTATTTATTTATTATTTTTTTTATATTATACTTAAAATATTTCTCAAATCAAATATAAAATAAAATTTCTTAATAATAATATAATTAAAACAATAAATTTTTAGTAATTCGAAATATAAAATAATATTTGAAACATCAAATATTAATAAAAATGTCAAACAACAAATTTATTTTTCTATTACATTTTTATTTAGAAATGTAATCATAATTTTTTTTTTAAATTACATAATAATATTGCTACCCAATGATAAATTATTTTTGAATTACGTTTTCTGTCTAATCAAATTATAACAGTAAACAGTTTATATGCAGATTTTTATAGAATTTTTAGTAAATGTTTTAACTACGTAATTATTTATGAAAATTAATTTTTAAGGGTGTTACACTTTCTCCTCTCATTGAGGATATCTGCAACAGGAATTATAAGTGATTTTGGTACCCAAATCTTTTTGGGTCCTTTCTTGTTAGTTACAAAAGGCTTCTTCTTGTTCTTAGCCTTTGTATAGTTATTTGGAACCTTTTTGTGACTTCTCTTCTTTTGAGCAGACGTAATAGGTCCACTTTTCTTTTCGTCTGTCTTCTTAACATAACCAAGTCTACTTTTGTCATTAGGTGACCTCCAATATTTTAAAATATTTTCAAGAATAGAGGATCCCTTTGTAAACTTGGTTAGGTCATTGAGGACTCATTTTCTTTCTTTAATTTTTCGATTTCAAGAATGAAAATGTCCTTTTCAGATTCAGATGAAATTCCATTTGATACTTTCTTATCTAGAAACTCAATTTCAGACTTCAAAACTGCATTTTCTTCCAAGGTTTGTCTCAGCTTGGTTTTGCAAGTTTTGTATTGCTGAGCAATAAAATGAGAGTGAGCTAGAAGAGTATCATATGACATTTCCTCTGATTCTGACTCAGACTCAGAAGAAGAGGATGAAGAAGTTTCATTGTAATTTACCTTTATTGAGACATTGTCTCCAGCCATAAGGCAGATGTTTGTTGTCTCTTCTTTTTCAGAGGATTCCTCTGAGCTTTCACTGTCAAGGTCTTCTCAGGTCAGTAAGCTTTTCTTTCCTTTTTCTTTTCTGGAGTTCCACCTCTTTTTCAGTCTGGGGCATTCTGACCTCATATGCCCAGGTTTTCTGCATTCATAGCACACAACCTCTGTGCTTTCTTCTTTGTTAGATGACTTTTCAGGGAGCTTCTTCTCCTTTTTCTTGGAGAAACGTTGACCTCTCCCTTTCTTCATTATCATCCTTTTGAATCGTCTAGCCATGAGAGAGACTTCATCTTCAGACAACGAACCATCTGATTCAGTTGAATCAACCTTCAAGATCTTCATTTTCTTTTTACTGTCATTCTTGACAGATTCTTCTTTAGGGATGTTATTAATGGATGGAAGAGCTATAGGTTCTTGAACCTTGATCTTATCCCTTTTGCATAAGAGTACCTCATATTCGAGTTAAGTTAAATTAGGGGATTCCATGTACTCGTAATAATAACCAACAAGGAAAGCTAAAAATTTAAATCATAGAATAATAACTACTTCAAAAAGGAAAAGTTACCTCAGGATGCAAATTAAAATAATCAATCAGCCTAGAATTAAAATGACGCCGAATAGCCTCGTAAGCAGATTCACCAGAGCCATCTTGCACAACCTCAAAACTCAAAGATCTTCATATCAGGCACCACACACAAACTTTTCTTACAACGAATAAGAACTTTTTCTAAACAAACACCTTCGGGAAACATATACTTTATCTGTGCAAGATGAGTAAGGGAGAATTTCCTGGAAACAAAACACACTATTCTCACTCCATCACCCTCATCAATCAAAAAAATGAACAGTTACCATAAACTAACTAATTTGTGGCTTTTAAATAATAAAAAAAATCACCTATCCCAAAGAACTTCGACCTGGCGGGAAATACTTTCAAAAGTTGGAGTCTTTTTACATAAACGTAGCCATCTGAGTGAACAAATCATATGCCAAAACAACTCCGCAAGTGTCCGATATCTGAAAAACAAATTACATTTTTTACAAAAATAAACAAAATTTCCCCAAAATTCTTGAGAAATGCAAAGAACTGAAATAGGGCAACGCACTTTTGTGGAACATTGGTCTGTTCCTCTTTGGATCTAATGGTTAAGGGTTCTTCAGTGTTTTTCTGTGGAGTGGGGCATACGATTGATCCATCAACTGCTTCTACAACCTTCTGGCACTTGAAATCAGAACCACTTTTCAACGAATCCTCGCATGCTTTTTGATCCATCATTCTCCAACGAAGAGGGTATCACAAAGAGCGTCAATTGGAGAAGAAATTGGTGTTGTTGCAGTTGAACGAAAGGGTGAATCGAGAAAGAGGAATTACCTGGTGATGGAAACCCAAGGTGAGTTACGACTGAGTTCACTGAGTTGCGAACTCGTGAGGGAAAAACTTGTGTATTCAAATTGCGTTATTTATAACGGTAAAGGGAAACAATCAAGTTTATTTGTAAATTTGTAATAATCATAATATTTTAAAAATTATATCAAGAAAATGATTTATTTAAGAAAAGTTTTATCGTTTCAATAAAAATTTTGTAATAATAATAATTTTTTAAAAATTGTAAATTTTGAAAATTTAATTATACATAAACTCTATGAATTTAAAGATTATATACCTCACTAATTTTATATAATTTATAGGAATCTTATTATCTGAAATTTAAACATATTGAATGTTAAATAATTGCATATTTTTCAATAAGTTAAAGCCAACAAATTGTTATTAATTATCTAAAACATTTTTCATGTTTCTATTTTATTATTGTAACCAATAAAAATTTAAATAAATTTAGATGAATCGAGTTTAAAATATTCCAAAGCTTTACAAATAAAAAAAATAACTTTTTATTTATTAAATAGATATGTATGAAGATAAAAGGAAAAAAATTGCTGAGAAATTTGGGATGAATAATTTTTTTCAAGAAATAAAAAATATACTAAAAATAATTATAAGTTTTAAATTTTTAAATGTATAAAAAAAATTCAAAAAATATTGAAAATTCTAACTGTTATTCCAAACACAAATTACTTTATGATTAAAAAAGTATATGAATAAAAACAGCAAAATCTTTTTTCATAATCAAGATTTTTATTAAAAAAAATGTAGTTAAAATCTCCAAAGTTCTGGAAATATTTTGGGTCTCTATTTTAAAAATGGAAAGAATTCATCAATATTAATTGTACAAAGACAGACCAAGAGTTTTGATTGATCAATATTATATTTGACTTTCCCTAATTACACTTGTTTTTTCATGTAATTTGTGCAAAGTTATCTTTCATAACAAATAGCCGTTAACATATCAAAAGAAAAAAAAAATTATACTCAAACATAAGTTTTTATATCTTTTTTAAAAAATGTATTTTATATTATTATTTAATCATTTTAAATATGCATGACAAAATCTATTATGGATTTGGACTTAAATAAAAGGTGTGCAATTTACTCATTACTCCAGAAGAGACATTCAAGTTATAATTTCTAACCCTAATTCCACTATTATCATTTTAAAACTTGTGTTATTATCACTTTAAAACTCAAGTTTTGATTATTTCAAATCTCATGTTATTAACTTGATGTTGTGTACTAATTGAAGGTTTTTCTTTTTTTTCTTTTTTTTTGACAATTTTTTTTTTTTTTGTTCTTTGATGAATATCTAGTACAATCTTTCTTACTTTTGAAGTACAATTATTTAAAAATAAACATGTGTACAAATCAAATGTATTTAGAGATGAGAATTAATTTATTAAAATATTTTAAAAGTTCTTCTGTAATGAAATTACAAATGACATATATAATCCTATAGTTTGTTTTATAAATTGAAATTACACCAAATTAATAAAAAGAAAATGAAGTTGCACCATCCTGCAGGTAAGAAGTTTTCTCTTGTGGAGATGCCATGAACAACTATGCAGGTAATCAATTATTGATATGTTTTCCATAAGTTTAGAAAACTGTTACATCATTAGAATAACAAATTGTAATTTCAGTATAGAGAGTTTTAACTATTTTAAGTAAATTGCAGTGAAAAATATTTTAACTTTTTAAGTGTTTCATACGTTAATTTTGAGAGACTATTAAGTAATAATGACAATTGATAAGTTAGATAGATTATAATATATGTTGCATGTATGAATATATGCAATTAAGTTGAAGAGAAATAATAACCTATTTTACATAGTAGATCTAATTCTTTTTAAGTCTGTTTTAAAAAGTAGAATAACACCCATTAACGTCCAATGGAAAGGTTTAAGGCAGATAAAAGAAAAAAAATACTGAAAATTTCATATTTTATTTAGCTAAAAAATAGTAAGGAAATATATATTATCAATTAGTTTTTGAGTTGCAATTTCTCATTAATGGAAAAAGAAAATTCAGCAAGAGATAACATTATCTACAAGAAGTACACTTTTTTTTCTCTCTAAGTTACTACCCTTTTCAAATTTTTCTTCTTCTAAAATGTGTTACTAAAATGCCAAACGAAACCAAATGCTAATGAAGAATTATAAATATATTTGTTTGATATGAAAAAAGGGAGAAAAAAAGGGTTAATATGCAATACTAACAAAACACTAATAAAAGAAAAAATTATTGAAAATCATTCTTACAAGTACACTACAGTTTTTAGAGTTAATTATCATCAACTAAATATTGTATACATTATAATTTATGATTATCATGACTTCAGAGGTAATTAAATAACAACCAATTTTTTTAAAAGATTTGACATTTTATAATTAGTTATTAGTAATAAATAAAAAGTCTCAATACAATTTTTTTTTAAAAAAAAAGTATTGATCAATGATTCTTTCAATATTTTTTTTCAAGTATTTTTCTGTATTTTGTTCTTTGCCTGAACAAGAATATTTATTCAAATGCCTCTTTTTTAAGTATAAAATAATTATTGATTAAAAACTAGGTAAATTTGAGTATTTACTATGATCGTATCATATGTATTGCATGGGTCAAATTTATTGAGAATAATAAAATCATAATACTGATTACATAAACAAGATTTACAATTTTATATTATTTTGAATAAATTTGGATTAATAATAAATAACACCTGTGATAAAATATATATATTTCTTTAATTGACATGGAAAAAATAATGATTGTAATATATGTTTTTATACATTTGTAAAGAATTTTTAGTGACTCAATCTATCAAGGTATAACTCATTTGATTTGTATGAGTCACTGTAAAGTACTTGATATTTAATATTTGTGTTTGACTTTTATAGATTAAAATAATTAACATCAATTATATGTATAAGTAATCATCATTTTTTCAAATACTCTTTTTCTAGTAATAATATTCTCTTACATATTGATTGATTACTGAAAATTACAAATTCAATAGTGTTAGAAAAACTCCAACAATACAAACATCAATAGTTTATGTACTAAAACACAATTATAGTCTCATTGGTGGTTCCTGTCAAAGATAGCAATAGATTTTAAGGCAGAATATACACTACACAGAAAATTTGTAGCAAAAATTGTCAAATGTTACATGCTTCATATCAATATCTAGAATGCCAAAAAAATGGAGAGAAAGTGGATTACACACTCTCCCATCAAAGAATCCCTCTTCCATATCCATCTTTTGTTGCAGTTTGTACTTGTGCTTTGCATCAATCAAACCCAGCCTTTAAGCAATAGCTTGTAAACATGGCCCTCAAAATTAAGCATTTTTTTCTTGTAATCTATTCTCCACCAGCTGCCTCTTCTACACACATTAATGTAAGGTTAATGTGCATTTGTTACCAGTTTTTTTTTTTATTATTATAAATTTGCAGCTTGAAAGATAATTACATGTTATGTAAGTGTCACAAATATCCAATATAGCGGTGCATAAATATTAATAAAATCCAGGATCAAAATGAATTTACAAAACCAGTTTCACCATGCACTAACAAAACCCCACATTACATTCATATGTATCAAATTTCAAGCATCACAATTCACAAAACCCCATTCAGCAAAGCCAAAAGTATTCAGCAAAGTAAAGGAAAAATAGAGGGTATACCTGTTCTGCCAATCTGATAGAAGCTTGAATATTTTGCTGCAAGGACTGACATTCTATCACACTCCCAAACTCAATAGTTCTTTAGTGATTTTTGGCTTATAAACCCCATTTTAACTCTGCCTTTGTTTTTCAGCTTCACTCTCCTATGTTGTCGGAGGATTCCCCACCAAGGCAACTTCTTGTGACTATGTCCATGTGCAGTATTCCTTGACTGTTTCAGTTTCACTCCATCAAGCTTAGAAGGTTTTGGTTTCTTTGAATGATGAATATGTCTCATGACCGCTTCAGCAAGTCTATGAAACTGTCCAACATGGTTTCTCTGAGGAAACGCTCTTGCAACAGTCCCTCTCCTTGTCCTCTCAACTTTTTCTGTTAGCACCTCTTGCTTATCTTTATGATGGAAGACATTCTGAAATGGTTTCCACACAGTATGTCTATGACCTGCTCTAGAATTAGTGTTACCATGATCTGCATTATGATGATGGTGGTGATGGTGGTGGTGGTGATGGTGGTGAAAGATTAGTCCCAACTTATTTTTCAGCCTTCTAAGCCTTCCAATTGTTTCATTAGGATTTGTTTTGTGGCAATGTCTATAAGATTTGAAACTGCCAAATTTATCAGAAGGGCCATCATCCTTCACCAGATATGAATTGTTACTCTCTTCTGAACTGCCCTCATATGCCGCCACATCCACCATCTTCTGTGTTCCATCTGGCAAGGAATAGTCCTCAGAGTTATTACTACTATTGGCACTGCCTTGTTGAGAACTCTGGCAAGAAGAGTCGAAGTTTGAGCTTGAGTACTCCTGCAGTTCATGATGTTGTGGTAGAACCTTTGTCTTATGTGGTTCAAGATGACTAGTCTTATGTGTTTTTCTTATGTCTAAAACTGAGGAGTTTCTGTGTTGATGGGAATTTACCTTAATCTCACTGGACCTCTGGTCCAATAGAGTTGGTTTTAGTACCATTTGATGATGAGGTGGTTGTTTTTCTCTCCTTGGTGCATAGGAAGATTTAGAACTTATTTCCTTCAGATTATGATCAGTCTTTGACCAAGACACTGGATTTTTTCTGACCAAACTTTTCCTATTTGTTTTACTTACTAACATGGAATGCTTTTTATTATAACCATCTTGATTCAAAGGGACTCTCAAACCTTGAATACACTCACTAGCTTGACTCCCAAAATAGGCATCACTGCTAACTAACCTATTAAGTGAACTCAACTCTATGTGTCATAGCTATGTTTTGTTCTGAGTTGTGAGCCCTATTTTGCCATCTCAACCATTCTCCTCTTGATAGCATCTGGGTACCAATCTGCTTTATGCTCTTCGCAGATTCTGCACTAGTTTGAAGGCAATGATTCTGATTTGCTACCTGACCTTGAATCAATGATTCATTTCCAGCTAAAAAGGGTTCCTCAAATGCTTTTTCTGAAATCGAATTTTCACTCTTAAAGCTTGGTTTACTTGTCTTCTGATTCATCAAACTATGTCCTTCCAAGACAGACTTTCCACAACTTAACTTACTACCTGAAATCCCATCATTTCTCTGTTCTACACGACTGTCTGAATTTGCCAAATTTGAACAAAGTTGGAAAGCCAAAATCCGAGACTCAATTCTTTTGATCGCATTGATCAAATCATCAGAGAAATCACCCTTCTTCTGATCCAGATATTCAACTAGTCCAGCAGCATTAACATTGCTTTGCGCTTCATGAATTCTATTCAGCAATGATATATTATTCTCTTCATTTTTCTCACTACCTTCTGCATCAAACATTTGTAATGATTCTTTCTTTTGCATGCTCACCACCGCCATACAAAGCATTTACATTATAATGCTGCTGTTTGTTATGACTACTCTCTGTGTTGGGCAAAATTCCAAGATCATTAGATAGATTTGTTGCCATGACTGAATTCTGCTGCATCATACTGATTTCCTCAACTAAACTGCACAGTGTTTTACATTTTGTTCCTCCATCATCAGATATGCTCAACTTTGACAGCTCTGGCAGTTCTTTCTTTGATAGCAATTTCAACTGCAGCTGCTCGTCCTTCTCTGAAGTCATTTTACAACAAGTTGGATATTTTACTGAGATATGGGAAATGTTTGCTGCCACTGTGGAGACTTTGAATCCTGCATAGTCACATGTTTTTCTTGTTCACATGATGCCTTATAGATACCTGCTTGTGTAGCCATGATCTGTTATGTAAAAGAATCAAAATTACACAGCAGAAATCATATTCTTTATACTGCTAGTAGAATTAATGGGTGCTAGAATTTGAAGCATTACTACAACAACTTTACTTCGCAGCCAATTGCAATACGCAGTCAATCAGTCAACTCACTCAAAGAACATATATCTATATGTACATGTATTTCTCTCTCTTCACATTTTATAATTAGTTGTCTGATTGTCTGCGTATTGTAGTTGTCTACCAAATATTCTTCTTATTACAAAATGGTCATTGTATTCCTTTCATTAAGGTCCACATAGTAGAAAACATGGAAAAATAAAAATAGTCATGATCTCATCCACAATAGTTACTCCTTAATGGAAGGGTTCCATTTTACAAATGATGAACCATATGCACCTTTAAATGAGTCTCAAAGACACCTTCAACAGCAACATCCAGCAAACTTTTCAATAAAGCTCTTGCCCTCTCAACCAACTGCAGCAAACAAAAGAAAATATACATCTCAAAGAGATTCCACTCAAGAAACAGATTTCTCAAACCAGCTATAAATAGTACATAAAATCCATTTGCAAGAATATAAAAGAGAGTCACAAAACAGGATTCTTTCGGATTCTGTAACCAGACGCACTGAAATTCAGAACTAGAACAGCCTAATCACAAAAATAGGTACACCTTGTAAAAAAATACATCAAATTAGTTAAAAATATTAACTTATTTGCGTGTTTTCAATGAAATGCTTACTTTTTGCTTTCAATAAATATTTTTTCAGTTTAATTTTCACACACCTTATTAAGATCAATCATCACTTTAGTCCTTAAAAGTGTAAAATATCATCACTCTATATCTTGAAAGAGATAAAATTCAAAAAATACTTAATAATGCAATAAATTTTTCATTTTAATTCCTGAAAATCACTATTTACTACTGTTTTAATACCAGTAAGTAAGCAGGCACTAGAATGATAATAAGCCATAACTTTTGATACTAAAATGATAGGAAATAAACATGAAACAAGATGTGATTAAATTGAAAAAACAATTGCATTTTCGGGGATAGAAATAACAATTAGAGTCAAACGATCTATTCATAATTTTGTTCTTACACTAAGAATAACTTACTTAGATTCATTTTTTTTTTTCTTTGCTTTCATGTGTAATTGCACTAGTTAATTTAAAAAAGAAGAAAGTATAGAAGCAGTTACATACATGGTTTGAATCTGCGTTTTGCAAGGAAAAGGTATTTTCTTGAAGAAGTCTATATAAGAGTCTTATAGCGCGCAAATTGATTTATTCGTTTCCTCAAATTCCATTCATTCATTCATTGATTTATTCGTTCGTTTCAGCCAGCATTGTTGTTTTGGGTGTCAGAAATGTAAGGAAATTGGGAGCGTAAGTAACAGTTTGAATGGAAAAGTGCATATGAAACAGAGGAAGAAGAATAATAATGCACAAAAGTGAAACAGAGGCGCGTAATTTTGACTTTAGCAACAGTTGCAAGTTGTAACCGTCTTATCAAACGAAAAATAGGTAGTTAGAGTGGTAAAAAAAATTAGCATTCAAGGGTATTTATTTCATGGAATTTAGAAATGTTATAATTCTTTATTTAAAAAAATATTTCTTTTAAGTTATTTTTTTTATTTTTAAAAATATAATAAATAAACTGAGAATTACAGTTTATTAACTGTGAAAATAAAAAATTATCTGGTGAAAAAAAAAAATTATGGATCATCATGATCTACTTCATTAAATAGACCATCTTAGATGTAATTAAAAAAAAATATATAATATAATATATAGAAAATAAAAGGAATATTTACGACAAATCCTCTTTGTTCTATTTATTGTAACATCATAGTTTCCTTAACCATTATCAAAGAGACCCTATCCCTTTAGAAAATTTCTAGTAACATTTTCTTTTTTCTTTCAGATTTGGGATTTTAATATATAAGAATGTTTTCATTAAGGTTAATCTATAAAGGAAGTAAAATATTAGCTTGGACAAATTTTGCCTTTTTTTTTTTAACTGCATTATTATTAACCACTTGTATAACTCTATTTTTTAACACAGTTCTTTGAATACATTTTCTATTATTAATTAAAATCTATTAAAAATTACAGAATCATAAATAAGAATCATTAGTAAATCTAACATAATTGCGTTATTTATGTCAAATTAAAACATCGCTCTAGTTACATATCAAAGGTGGTAAAAATGTAACAAAAAAATTTATAACACCATCTATTTTCATTATCAGTCAGCAAAACTCAAAAGTCCATCTCTCAGACAGTATTGATGCTGGAAACCCTTGTTCGTACTGAGTCCAAATCTGACATTTTGTTGATGCTGCAAATGTTTAATAAGGGTTTCAAAACAATTAAAAAATGAATAATTAATAGATATAATGAACTAAAAAACAAGATAAAGGCTGAATGCATTGTACATTCATTTGGACCATCAACCAATAAAATTTATTCATTACAGCATGTCATTGGGAAAAAAATTATGTAACAGTTGGACAACTAACATTAGATAAACTAAAATTATATGGTATATTGTTAATGAAGACACGAAATTATTCATTCCAAAAGATGCTAGTGTATATTTGCTTAAATTAAATTTTTTAATTAAAAGACTGCGGGTTGGTAATGATCAAACTTCTGACAACTTTAAGTCAAGGAAGCACCACATCATATCAATGGCTCCATCTATCTCACAAGCTTAATTTGTTATGTGAAGGCCCAAAATTTATTTTATATCTGTAAATAAACACTGAAGCCTACTTCCATAATCCCCAATACCCACCTACAAACAAAATAAAATAATTCTAGCTTAATGGCCTACGATTCTTACTCAGATATGTAAAAGAGATTGACTCTAATGCACAGAGATCTAATTAACATAAACAGCAAGATACCCACCAGTACATATCTCCAATAAGAACTGATTTCTTGCAGATCCAATCTGGCACCAACTTCTCCAGAGACTCAACTTGTTTTTCAACTTCTCCTACAAGGATGGCAATCTTAGTTAGCTACAGTCTATTAATTAATAACTATCAACAAGAAACCATGTAGCATATAACAAAATTAGAACATACTCATATCAAAAAAATTCAAACTGTTCATAAGTATCTTGTGCATGAGCTCCTGTTTTGTGATTGGAGTTCGGTTGACAGATTGAAATATAGAGTGAATCACGTTAACCAAATCCAGCAATGGTGAATAATTCCTATGCCGTGTCTCTAAACCAGCTTGATTTTGGATGATTTTCTCAAAAGAATCACCATGACTCCCTTCTGCCTGCACTCAAAATCAAAGTTGATAAGTTACAAGGTAGAAATCACTTTCACGAGCAAGAATTATCTTTGTAATAAAACGCAATTCACAAATTGAAAGGAATATTTAAGACCACAGAACATGATCTCAGAGATGGAGAATAAATAAATCAAAGATCTTACAATGAATTAAAAGAACGGATTCTCAAAGCTACTGAAACGGGGTAACCCAAAAGAAGGGATACTCTAAATTTACAAGGCTATGTTGATAAATCCCTAGATGTCAATCTAGAGAGAGAATGAAATAGCAATCACAATATAAAAATCGTCAGCATATCCATTATAAATAAAAATAACCCAATGGAAGTTTTTCAACTAATCCTTTAATAAGAGAACTTTTAGAGAGAGCTTGGTTCCACTAAAATTAGTACTAAACCCTGTAAACACCCTATTTAAAAAATTAACCAGAATAATAAGATTATAAATTTGTTATAAATAAAAACTAACATTTTCAGATGACTATCCTAATGTTCACTTTCAATCTTCCAACGTTTCTTATTCCTTATCTTTCTTATCTTCTCATAACTATGCACATATATATATATCTCCCTAGATAGTTAGAATTCAGCATGAACCCTCATAATACTAGAAGACAAATTGCTTCATTCAAATGAAATGAATTACAAGCTTCAGAAGTATGACAAGAAGAATTACACAAATTAAAACAGGAGTATATTAACAATAGCATACCTCCTGAAGTGCAGAAACAGAATCAAATGAATTGCAATCCACAGGACATCCTCTGCAAGGTTCAGGTAAGTTATCAAATTCATGCCGAGATCTGTTAGATTCCAACTTGTCTACTCCAGTGTCCAAGTCATCATTGCCATCCATAAGTGAAAAGTCAAGCACTCTTTTAGCTGGCTTATGACAGTATGTTGACTCTTGGGTAGATGAGTTCTGGGGCTTAACATCAGAGATGGTCAATCTCCTCCTCTTAACATCAGAAATAGGCAATCTCCCAGGTGCTGATCGGGCAGGTGTCTCTGTCATAAAACTATCAGCGGCACTTGAGATGTTTTTCATATCTTTGCTTTCAGAATTATTGCTAGTAACAGAATGTAGAGGGCGGATCAAATGTACTGGTGTGTTAATAACACTAGGTTGAAAAAGGTGCCTTCCTTCCGTACTTTAAGACTAGCCACATTATCAGATAACAGTGCACAATCACATTGTTTCTGCAGTGCCTTTATTTCTTGATTATCCAGTGTTTGAGATGATGGAGGAGGTTTTGTGAATGAAGAGCACTGGACATTTTCTGCCTGGTCATCAGCAATATTCTTCTGAGAAAAATGCCTTCTAAAAGCTGGATACAATTCATATTTCCCTGGCAACATTTCAATTTGATTGGAAATTGACAAGGACTCTGTTGAAGAATTCACATGCGCAGATTGGCAAGTAAGTTCTTCAACATGTGAATCTTCACAATTCAAGCTACAATTTTTTTCGCTAAAGGGTTCCGGCAGTACCGCCTCTGGAATATCAGCAACCTTATCCAAAACAAAAACCAAAAAAACTATCAACATGAGTTCTTTTGGATCAATCACAGTTTCAAATTTATTTAAAAGAATAATGATTGTAATTGCAATAACAGTACTAGTTTGGCATCATATAAAATAAAATAGAGTCATTACAAACTATCATCATTTATGAATAATGAATTCCAAACAGAGGGACTCAACATAAGCTGTAAAAGACATCTTCAACGACAAAACGCTACACTATTAGCATTTCATAGCGGCAAAATCAATGAAAAAAGGGATTGCATAACTATAGTAAATTTGCATAATAGCAACCACAATCAGCAATAAGGAACACTTCACAATAAATTTCATTAAGCAGATACACTAGTTGGAATTGTTGTGTCCCACCTCAGGATGAGACTCCCAAAATTCTCTAACCCGTGCCTCAAACAGCCCCTTCAATAACACTCTTCTGCCTTGAGAATGAGCATCATCTGCTACCCCATCGGAATTCAAAGAAATCTGAAGATCAGGCACCATACAACTGGTGCGTTCGTCACGCACAAAAATCTTCTTAATAACAATGGCCTCAGGTAGCACAAATTTCATCTGGGCAAGATGACCAAACTTAAACGTCCTAGACAAGTCCAAACACACAATTCCATCATTAAACACAAAAACTAAACCAACACATCAAAAAAACATAAACTCATGCATATAGCAAAATAAAATAAAATAAAATTATACCTTCCAGTTAAATCTTCAATGCCGGACTTCATCATCGTAAAGGTTTGAGCCCGTTTCCCACGGGACAACCAAATCAAAGTTTCCAATCCATGGAATAACTCATTCAAAATTTTATACCTGCACACAAACCAAAACACACCGACAAAAAAAAAAAGAAATCAACAATTTTTTAAAATAAAAATATCCAAGATTAAAGAAAAAAAAATCAAATTTTTAAGTACTTTTCCGGAAACTTGGAGGAATCATTATCAGCAATCTTAGGTTTCCTGGGAGAAGAAGGCCAGAGTGAGATTTGTCTTCTGGCACTCTTGGGCTGTGACGGCGTCGTTTCATTGTTTTGCTTCTGATCTTGTTGCAAGCCCTTCGCAACTTTTGTGATTTCGGAAATAGAGAGGGCAACGCCACGGTTACGAATTCGCTGCGGCTGCTTTTCAGGCGTGATGGTTGTGAACTTAATAGGGCTTGGAGATTGGGGTTTGTAACTTCGAAGATTGGATTTCTTCGTGGCATTGTTTGAAGGAGATGCTGCTGCTTTCGTGGCATTGTTTGAAGGAGATGCTGCTGCTTTCGATACTTTCGATGATTTTGTAGAATTCTTCATTGTAATGATTGCGAATTGAGAACGAAATCAGTGAGAGTAGAAGAAGGGTTTGAGAAAATTGGGGGGTGGGTTCTTTTATAGTGTTTTTCTTTAATGGGCGTCTCCAGTAATTTTTGGTGATTGAAACTCGAAGTTGTAGCCCAATATATAATGGGCTTCCGAGTGCATATAAATTTATTTTGAAGATCCAGTCTATATCTAAACTACATCTATCTTAATAAATTGGATTTCTGAAAATCCAATCTATATAGATTGAATTTAAAATTCATATCTAATTTTTTTTTTCTTAACAGAATTTGAATATTTTAAAATTAACTTTAAAACCAATTCAAAATCAATTTATAGTTTAAAACTACTTTTAAAACAAAAACAAAAAAAATAACTGAATTTAAAAATATCTAAACAAAAAAATAACTAAATTTAAACATATTTAAATAATGAGAAGGATTTTCATTTTAAATGTATTTTAAATAGATTTACAGAGCATGTCATATTTTACATAGATCAGGTAAGATTAATAAAAGGACTTATAATAAAAAAAAAGTCAAATTAGACTTGATATTTTTAATATAGATCAAACTTGGAAACTAAACTATTTTCACACTTACTTCCAACACCATTTCAAAGACATAATAAATAATTATTATTATTATTTGGTTTCTAAATTATTATATTTGTCTTATATAATTTTTAAAATATTAAAATTATATTATAAAATTCTTCAAGCATTGAGTATTTGTTATATTAACCTCTTTAATCATGTAACACAAAAACTAAATTTATAGATTTTTAATATTTTAAAGATTATTTATATGATGTTATAAGTAATCTAGGAATTAAATTGATAGTTAATTCAATAGTCTATATTTAATAGGGTATACTTTCTTGGTCCTTTGGTTTGCATTTAAACAGTGGTCCATGATATTATGCCTTTTTTTTTTTTCTTCCCAACCTCTCACCTTTAAGAATTTTGTTATAAAAGATATACTTGACATAAATTATTTTCTGTTGAGTATCTTACCAAAACTTTGTTAAGATAATCAACAGTATCTTGAAAAAATAAAACTAGTTTTTATTGACCAAAGTTTATGCATCCATATCCAATTATATAGCACGGTGCCTACGCCTAGTACTATACTTTTTTTATACGAAACTTATATTTATAATGCAATGGAGAGAATAAAAATTTGTGATTATACTGTATAACGAAAACTTGTAGAGAAATAACTAGCCAAGTCAATCATAATTAGCTTAAGATTGTCGTGTTAATTAAGTTAGTAAAGTTCCAATTTTGCTAAACTTAGTGAGTCATCATGAGTTTCAATTTTGTCAAATCACACGAAATTGGAGTATTTTTCTTTTGTTATTTGTCAAGAAACAAAATTATTTATTAAACACAAAGGAGTTAGGAATGGAATCATATTATAAATATAAAGATGGGTACTTTAGAAAAAACAATAAAATATTAATAAAAATTGTTATTTAAATTAAGATGGCTTATAAGTTATAATCCATTTTCTCCCATTAATCCAACTTAATCAGAAAAGAATCTTTATATATCAGTTAAAATTTTGTTAATTAAAATTCAAATATCACATTAATGATTATCGTTTATTATCATATTTAAATTGAATAGATGATAAAAATGTTATTTTTTAAAAAAATAAATAACAACATTATCAAATTTCCAGATAATATAAAAGATTTATTTATTTAAAAATAGATGATAAGATAAATTATTTCAGCAAATCTAAATACTTTATCATCCAAATTGCATAGCTACTGTAGGCTTTGCTCTGGTATAAAAAACACATTTTTAAGGAAGAAGAAGAAGAAAGTGAAAAGAGTGATTAAGAATCCCATAATAAAATTTTGATGCGAAATTATTATTGTGAGTGTAATTTCCTTTTGTATGTACAAATCTTGTATTTGTTTTGTTGCCTTAGTTTTTCATCAAATATAGGATATCAAGGTCATGAGTTGAACCTTTTTTTTTTGGGGAAATTCCAAAAGATTTGGGATTGGCAATTAACAAGAATATAATAAGATATACATGACTATTCTACAAAAGAAATCAACACATTTTCTTCACTCCATTGACTCTTTTGGGAGCAACTGAGAAAGTTAGTTCCAAGTCATATGTGACTAACTCTGGTTGACAAAAAACAGTTGGCAGTTTGGGGTATCATTTACAATATGCATATGTCACAGAATAGGATGAAAGTACAAGTACCTTGCGCTCTTTCATGTCAGTGATACTTCCAGTATTTCCATCTATACCAACCCATGCATTTTCTCCATTTGCATGCTATCATTTTCAAGAACATTTAAATATGATCAGACTTCATTAGACGGACTATGCAATTAAGTACTAGTAACCTATATGACCTGACTTCATCAAAAGAACTATACAATAAATACTGACAAACTATTCTTACTTTACCTTGTAGAGCAGTCATAGTACGGATGACATTTACTCCACAATTTTGTGCCAAAGTTCGCGGTATAGCTTCAAATGCGAGGGCAGCAGCTTCATAAGGCCACTGTCAGTAAACAAGAATCTTAAGTGAGAACAAGTGTACACTGCTAATCCAGACAATAGATAGAACTAGAACCTACCAAATATAATTAGTACCACTACTGGTTCATACTGAATAAAATCAACAATCACTGACTCACCTCTATACCCTCAATAGATGAACTCTTCTGTTTCAAGGCAGCCGACACAGTCAACTCGGTAGCACCACCTCCAGGAACCAGTTTTGGATTCTTTATTATATTCCTCGCAACTGACATGGCATCCTGTCCAGAAAACAAGTTTCAGAAAGCAGTATAATCAAATCTAAATCCTTAGAACATGTCAATGGCTTACCTGTAAGTTTCTTTCAACTTCATTTAAGAGATCCTTACTAGCACCTCTTAGTAGTACGGTATGTTGGAGAAAAGAAATAAAAACGCTCAACAGACGGAAGCAAAGCTACAGACGAAAGAGGTGCACAGACGAAAGAAGTGGGCAGACGGAACTGGGAGAAAGAATGGACAGACGAAACTGAAAAAAGTTTCCTTCGTGTATCTTGTATATTTATGTATTCTCTCTGTGTGTTTTTGCTTACACACAACATCTCTATTTATAGTGGTATTCATAACAAACTAACTAATTAACTAACCATTTTAGACTATTGAATTAGTCAAACTTCAACACTTCCCCCTAATTCAAAATCTAAACAAAATTTAAAGACAAACTACATTCAGTAATCTTCTAAGCTCTCTGAATCTATCAGCTCTTAATGACTTAGTCATCATATCTGCAATTTGTAAATCTGTTTTACAATGCTTCAGTCTGATCTTCTCTTTTCCAACTTGATCTCTCAGAAAGTGATATTTCGTTTCTATGTGCTTGCTCCTTCCATGTGCAACCGGATTCTTAGCTAAATTGATAGCAGATTTGTTATCTATCAACAAGTCAGCACAGCCACCAAAGCCAACCTTAAGTTCTTCCAGTAACGATTCTAGCCACAAGGCTTGGCACGCAGCATGACATGCTGTAATATACTCTGCTTCATAGGTTGATAAAGCTATAACAGCCTGCTTCTTGGAACACCATGAGATTGGAGAACCCGAGAGTAAAAACACATAACCCATGGTGCTCTTTCTCTCCAATAAATCCCCACACCAATCAGAGTTAGAATAGGCTACAAGTTGTAACCCAACTTTCTCTGAATGATTTGAGTAAAGCACTCCAAAATCAAGTGTGCCGCACAAATATCTCAGAATACGTTTAGCTGCCATTAAATGCGACTTCTTCGATTTACTCATAAATCGACTTACCAAGCCAACGCTGTATGAAATCTCTGGCCTTGTATGACAAATAAACCTCAAACAGCCAATCATCTGTCTAAACAAAGCATCATCCACTGCTGATTCCTGTTCACCATTATCAAGTTTCAGATTTGCTTCTACAGGAGTCTCTGCAGTATTGCATTCCAGCATTTTGAATTTCTTTAATACATCATGAATGTATTTCTCTTGGTGCATAAACAGTCCACCCTCAACTTGTTTGAACTCAATGCCAAGGAAGTATGACAGCCTTCCTAAATCAGTCATCTCAAATTCTGACTTTAAGCACTGCTTCACAGCTTCAATATCTCTTATATTACTACCAGTTATGAGGAGATCGTCTACATAAAGACAAATGAATAGAATACCTCCACCACCCATTGCTTTAATGTACACACCATGCTCTACATCACATTTCTTGAAACCTGAGCTTGAAAGGAAATTATTAATCCTTTTATTCCAAGCTCTTGGTGCTTGCCTTAAGCCATACAAAGCTTTTCTCAGTCTGTAGACCTTGTCTTCACTTCCTTCTATAACAAAACCTGGAGGTTGAGTAACATAGACTTCTTCTTCAATAGGTCCATTTAGAAATGCTGATTTAACATCCAGCTGCCACATATTCCAGTTTTTCAAAGTAGCAAGAGCAACAATCAGTCTAACAGTTTCTAATCTTGCAACTGGTGCAAACACTTCAGAGAAATCAATCCCTTCTGTTTGCATAAATCCTTTAGCCACTAGTTTTGCCTTGTATTTGGCAATAGTGCCATCTGGATTTAACTTAGTTTTGAATACCCATTTTACATCAATAGGCATCTTATTAGCTGGAAGTTTCACCAACTCCCAAGTTTCATTCTTCTTAATCGACTTCAATTCTTCATGCATAGCATCCTTCCATACTTTATTTTTCAAAGCTTCATCAATACTGATAGGTTCTGCATTTGCAAGAAGTGCAATATGCTGGAGTAATTCTCCTTCGTCTGTGACAGCATCATCGAAAGTAATTTCGCAATCTCTGAGTCTTGCTGGTAGAGTTCTGGATCTAGTGGGTCTTGTTTGAATACATCTCTCAAGTGAATTTGCACCTTGAAACTCAGTGTTGGTTTCGTCTGTATCGAACGGTAACAAACTCCTTGACTCTGATTCTGGCGTATCAGACGGAGACATTATGTCATGAACAGACGAATACTTGCTTCCACTACTAGACGCATGCGATTTCTCATGATCAGACGGATACAGGCTTGACTCAATGAAATACACGTCTCTGCTGAATACTACTTGTTGTGTCTTAGGATTGAAGAGCTTGTACGATCCAGTGGAGTTGTAACCAACGAAGATCATTTGTTCACTTTTATCATCCAACTTCCTTCTCTTTTGATCTGGAATATGCCTATAGCATAGTGAACCAAAAACTCTGAAGTGCGTGATTGAAGGCTTCTTCCCTGTCCATACCTCTTCTGGAACCTTAAATTCCAGCCTCTTTATGGGACAATGATTCAACACATAAGCTGCAGTTGCTGCAGCTTCTCCCCAAAATTCGTGTGACAGGTTTTTACTCTTCAACATACTCCTAACCATGTTTAGGATGGTTCTGTTTCTTCTCTCAGCCACCCCATTATGTTGAGGAGTATAAGGTGTTGTTATCTCATGCACAATCCCATTCTCCATGCAAAAATTTTCAAATTCTCTGGAAGTAAATTCACCACCACCATCTGTTCTCAGTATTTTGATGGATTTTTCAGACTGCTTCTCGACTAAGCACTTGAAGGATTTGAAAATAGGAAACACCTCATTTTTAGCCTTAATAAGATTAAGCCACAATTTTCTGCTGAAATCATCTACAAATGTCACAAAATACTTGTTCCCTCCTAAAGATGGAACTTCAAATGGACCACACACATCCGAATATACCATATGCAGTAAACTATTGGTTCTCGAAAAGATAATTCTTTGAATGATGATCTGGGTTGCTTACTGATTAAGCAACTATCACAAACTTTCTTAGGCACGTGTACAGACGGAAGCCCAAGAACCATTTCTTTGGACTTCATGAGGCTAAGATCTTTGAAGTTAAGATGACCAAGTCTCATGTGCCACAACCAAGTATCATCAGATAGAATTTCGGAGCTAAGGCATTGAGTTTCAACAGCATTAAGGTGTAGCTGGAAGGTTCTATTTGATGCAAGCGGTGCCTTCATGATTTTCTTTTCTTCAGCATCAAGAACTTCCAAGAATCCGTGCTTCATGGCTATTGAGAAACCTTTCTCCAATAGTTGTCCCAAGCTGATTAGATTGCTACTTGTAACGCCCCACTATTTTTCATTGTTGAAATATTTTCATTTTCTTCATTTAGATTTCTTTAAATAAAATCTTAAAATAATTTCCTTGCTAAAAAAAAAACGTCACCATAAAGATAAAACACATCACATAAATCACATCATAATCATACATCAAAAGTTATTTACAAAATGTCACAAAGGTACGTAATATTGTGACAATTATAATATACACATTATTATTAAATCCTCATGCTAGATAACATTCCTTAACATCTTCCACACATGATTACTGAATCTACCTGTCAATCTGCTCCTCCGAATAAAATTCAGGATCATCACAGGTGTCAAACCACAAACACAAACACGCAAGGGTAAGTTCCAATATCTTAATAAAATACTTATCATATAAAAATATTAATATAATACATATCATATAAAAATACCAATATGATACATATCATAATCAAATAAATAAAGAATGAATTATGACTTAAATGAAATTTCTATATGATGCATGCTCCAACCTCAACTCCAAAAATATGCAATGTGGTACCATCTCAGATAATACGACATCATCATCGTAAAACTTACCGACAAGTTGGGATTCCACAGTGGTGCACAGAATCTCATAAACAAACATGTGATCATCATGAATTAAATGAATTCTCACTGTTGGAAATCCCCCAAGTCTGGCATCCCACCAAGACGCACGGATTAAGTTATTATCTGCACCTCTAACCGAGGCCACCTCTTTTGAGGCATGCATGAATGAATGAAATCTTATCTCCCTTTCTAAAAATCTCATTTAAAACAATACCAACTTATTGATATTACAAGTACACTCCATCATTATATTTTACGTTGTGGATTAATAATTTATAATATAATCGTCATAGTTTTTATCACAGTCTTCCACGTACATAGCATAGTTAATTAATCACAGTCTTAATCATCATCCAAGTTCAAAGAAAAGGTAAACATAAACAATCTAAGTCATCATCCAAGTACACATCCAAAGTTATTCAAGTTCAATCAAAAGTCATCCAAGTTCAAAGTATAGAAAAATTAATCGTTGTAATATTATATAAATAACTAAAATTATGAAATCAGTAAAGGTGGCAGAGCCTCCTAGTTAGATCTCATAATTTTAAGATCTCAAATTATCATTTCATAAAATTAAATATTATATAAATAACTTAAAGTTATGAAATCAGTAAAGGTGGCAGAGCCTCCTAGTTAGATTTCATAATTTTAAGATGCTCAAATTATTATACGAAGTATAAACAAATGAAAGTGAAAATATTTAAATATAAAAATATAAATATGCAGTATTATAATTGAAATCTGGACTAGTTCAGTTGGTTAGATCATGATTGAAAATCAGAAGGTCTTGGGTTCAAGTCATGCTCCCACTATTTTTATTTTATTTTATTTTTAAATATGCATTATTTTAGTATTTGAAAACTTAAATAAATTGCAACTTCCCTTATAATTCTTATTACTTTAAAACTTCAATAATAACTATAAGTTCATAAATTTTAGAACACAAATATTTTAAGATTATTCTAGAATTGAAAACTTAATTAAATTTAAAACTTAAAATAATTTAGAAATTTCCCTCACCTTAATTTTTCTCCTTCTTGGAAATGCTTTCAAAGATCTTCTAATGGTTGAAAGAAGGTTGATCCTACTTCCCACACAAAGTTAAGTGAAGTGGTTTTGGTAAATTTAGAAAAATTTGGAATTTTAGCAAAATAGGCTTATGATTTTGGTAAATTGGAAAAACTAAAATTTTGGTGTTTTGGTGCAAATGAATTCATGGCTGAAGTGTTCTCAATTGGTTTCTATTTATAGATGAAATAAAATTTAAAATATTATTAGTGGTAAATTTAATATACTTAGTGGTTTTACCATAAACAATAAATTATAATTCTTTTTCTTTTTAATGCTCCACTAAACAAATTGATGTTAACACCACTAACTTAGTACATTTTTCCATCACTCATGACATATTGTACTTGTTTAGAATTTTCTAACTTTTATTTATTTATTTATTTTATTATTATTTTATTATTATTTTATTATTATTATTATTATTATTATTATTATTATTTAAATACTTTATTATTTTAATTACATTATTCAAATATCATATATGATTATTCTATAATTAATATTATATTATAATGAGTCTAAAAAATATTTTTCCCTATTTTTCTTACATATTTTTCTCGTACTTATTATATACATTATATTTATTTTAAAAAATATCAAACAGATCTATTAGCTCAGTTGGTTAAAGTGGTGGCTTAATAACCTGCAGGTTGCATTCGAAAATTTAAAATAATGTTCGAAATATCAAATAATAATAAAAATGTCAAACAACAAATTTATTTTTCTACTACATTTTTATTTAGAAATGTAATCATAATTTTCTCAAATTACGTAATAATATTGCTACCCAATGATAAATTATTTTTGAATTACATTTTCTGTCTAATCAAATTATAACAGTAAACAGTTAATATGCACATTTTTATAGAATTTTTTTAGTAAATGTTTTAACTACGAAATTATTTATGAAAATTAATTTTGAGGGTGTTACAACTCTCCCCCCCCTAAAAAGAAATTTCGTCCTCGAAATTTACCTTATTGAAATAATGTAGGATAGCTTTTCTGCATCTCACTTTCCAATTCCCATGTTGCATCATCCGTTCTCCAGATAACCTTTACTAAAGGAATATCTTTTCCCCTTAAGGTTTTGATTCTTCTATCCTCAATTCTTATTGGTAATGCTTCATAGGTTAGATTATCCTTTATTTGTATGTCATCTAACTCAATTACATGTGATGAATCAGGAATGTATTTACGAAGTTGTGAAACATGAAAGACATTATGAAGATTAGAAAGAATTGGGGGTAAAGCAATTTGGTAAGCCACAGAACCTATTCTTTTTATTATTTGGAAGGGACCAATGAAACGCGGTGAAAGTTTTCGGGATTTTAAAACTCTTCCAATACTAGTCCATGGATTTACCTTTAAGAATACGTGATCACCTACATCAAATTCCAAATCTTTTCTTCTTTTGTCATGATAACTTTTCTGCCTACTTTGTGCCATTCTCATTTTTTCCTGAATTAACTTAATCTTTTCTGAGGTTTGTTGTACAATATCAGGTCCTAAAATTAAACTTTCTCCTGATTCGGTCCAACACAAAGGAGTTCTACATTTTCTTCCATATAAAGCTTCAAAAGGTGCCATACCAATGGAAGAATGAAAACTATTATTGTAGGTAAATTCTATCAAAGGCAAAAAGTCTACCCAACAACCCTTATGTTCTAGAACACAAGCTCTCAATAAATCTTCTAAAGATTGGATTGTTCTTTCAGTTTGTCCATCAGTTTGGGGATGATAGGCTGAACTTAATTTTAATTTGGTGCCTAAAGCTTTATGTAGACTCTCCCAAAATCTTGAAGTAAATCTAGGGTCTCTATCTGATACAATACTAGATGGTACACCATGTAATTTTACAATCTCACCTATGTACAAATTAGTTAATTTATCTAAAGAATACTTAATATTAATAGGAATAAAATGTGCAGACTTAGTTAAACGATCTACTATAACCCAAATTGAATCAAATACCCTAGGACTTCTTGGCAAAGCTACCACAAAATCCACAGATATGTTATCACATTTCCATTGTGGTATTTCTAAAGGTTGCAATAAACATGAGAGTTTCTAATGTTGAATTTTAGCCTTTTGACAAATTAAACAAGAATACACATATTCACAAATTTCTTTCTTCATTCGAGGCCACCAGAACATGGTTTTCAAATCTTTGTACATTTTAGTGGCACTAGGATGAATACTTAATTTGCTTTTTTGTGCTTCCTCCAAAATTGTTTTTCTAACTTCTGTTATATTAGGAATACAAATTCTATCTTCAAAACCTCAAAATACCATCCATTCCAATCTTAAACTCACTACTTTTTCCTTGATTCAAAATTTCCATTTGGGTTTTCAGAAAAGGATCAAATTCTTGCTTCTGTCTAATTTCTTCCACAAATAGGTTTAAAATTTGTAAAGCTCTCAATCTAATACTCGTAATAGTAGTTTCACACACTAAACTAAGATCTCGAAATTGTTCTAATAAATCCATTTCTCTAATCATCAATGAAGACATAATCAAAGACTTCCTACTTAAAGCATCTGCTACCACATTAGCCTTTCCGGGATGGTAATTGTAACACCCTCAAAAATTAATTTTCATAAATAATTTCGTAGTTAAAACATTTACTAAAAATTCTATAAAAATGTGCAAATAGTAATTTACTGTGTAAATAGTAAACTATTGTGTAAATAGTAAAATACTGTGCGAATAGTAAATTACTGTGCAAATAGTAAAAAAAAAATAATAAAATATAAAAACACGGGTTACACGGGTTCCATTATAATAAGCAAATCACTGTGCAAATAGTAAAAATTACTGTGTAAATAGTAACTTTTGAAATTCTATAAATAGGGCCTAGAGTTTCAATTATAATCACAAATCTAAGAACATTCTTTCATTCTCTCAAAATCTCTTAGGAAGAAATCTCTTCAATCAAGAGAGAAGTAAATAGGTAGAGGAAGATAGGAAGCTAGGAGGAATTGGTAAGGGGAGCTATCCTTATCTTACTATTCTTTGTTGTTATTATCTTTATTTTATCTGATAATAAGGTGCTAAGAAAATTCTTAGTATGCTTTGTGGTTGCGGTTTTGTCCGATCTTCCACATCAGAACAGAATTATTCTTGTTGTTAGGAAAAGGGTGGTAATGTGGAAGTGCATGTCTAGGAAAGTTCTGGCTAAGGAAAGACTTGGTACTTAAGTGTGTCCATTAGTGACCCACCTCTCTTTCCTGGGAACTTACCTGGTGTACTATTCACGGACTACGGTCACTTATACTTTACTATTCACGTATACGGGACTATTCACGTATACGGTACTATTCACGTATACGGTACTATTCACGTATACGGTACTATTCACGATACGATCGTTCACGTATATGGAAAATCGTTCACGTATACGATGATCTGTTCACGTATACGTTACTTTTGATGGGTGTTTTCTTGGTGTTTCTTGATTTCCGCTTTTATTTGTTTATATTTTATATGATAATTTGTGATCTTGAAATTATGAGATCTAACTAGGAGGCTCTGCCACCTTTACTGATTTCATAACTTTAAGTTATTTATATAATGACTTGGATTGTGTATGTTTAACTTTTCCTTGAATTTGATTGATGATTGAGACTATAAATTATTAACCCATAATATAAAATATAATGATGGAATGGACTTGTAATATCAACAAGATTGTTGCTGTTTTAAATGAGATTTTTAGAAAGAGAGATAAGTTTTCATTCATTCATGCATGCCTCAAAAGAGGTGGCCTCGGTTAGAGGTGCAGATAATAACTTAATCCGTGCGTCTAGGTGGGATGCCAGACTTGGGGGATTTTTATAGTGAGAATTCATTTAATTCATGATGATCACATGATTGTTTATGAGATTCAGGCACCATGTGAAATCCCAACTGGGTCGGTAAGTTTTACGATGATGATGTCGTATTATCTGAGATGGTACCACATTGCATATTTTTGGAGTTGAGGTTGGAGCATGCATCATATAGAAATTTCATTTAAGTCATAATTCATCCTTTATTGATTGGATTATGATATGTATCATATTGGTATTTTTATATGACATGTATTATATTGACATTTTTATATGATATGTATTATATAAATATTTTTACATGATAAGTATTTTTATTAAGATATTGGAACTTACCTTGCGTGTTTGTGTTCGTGGTTTGACACTGTGATGATCCTGAATTTTATTCGGAGGGAGGAGCATTGACAGTAGATTCAGAATCATGTGTGGAGATGTCAAGGATAGCCAACATGAGGATTTTTATGAATAATGTGTATCGTCACAATATTACGTACCTATGTGACGTTTGTAAATAACTTTTGATGTATGATTATGATGTGATCTATGTGATGTGTGTTATTTTTGGTAACGTTTTTGTTAGCAAGAAAAATTATATTAAGATTTTATTTAAAGAAATCTAAATGAAGGGAAACAATTTCAAATAATAATAATAAATGAAGAAAATGAAAATATTTCAGCAATGAAATACGTCGGGGTGTTACAGTTGGTATCAGAGCAGTATGTTTCTTGGACTTGTGAATTTTGAGCTAACCATGTTTTTGTTGTGATTAAGTAATTAGTAGTGAGCTTAGAATCAATAAGGTTGTGTGAATGATTGTTTGTTATGTGCTCTATATTTTCGTTTGATTGTTAGTTGGTGTGCTTAGAGATTTTCTTTTCTCTAATAATAATAGATGGCTGGAACAAATGATAAGGCAATTGCTGAGGCACTTGAAAATCTTGCCCAAGCAATTGGAAACCAAAGTAGAAACAACAATGAGCAATTTGAATATCGCGGCCTAGAGCGTTTTCAGAGAAATAATCCGCCTACTTTTGGAGGTAGATATGACCCTGAAGGTGCTCAACGATGGCTAAGGGAGATTGAGAAAATCTTTCGGGTAATGGGATGTTGCGAAGATAAAAAGGTAATTTTCGCAACTCACATGTTAGTGGAAGAGGCAGAGTATTGGTGGGAAAATACCTGTCAGTATGTGGCAACCGAAGGAGAAACAATAAAATGGGAAGAATTTAAAGAATTATTTTTAGAAAAATATTTTCCTGAAGATATAAGGAATAAAAAAGAAATGGAGTTTTTGGAATTAAAACAAGGGAACTTAACAGTAGCTGAGTATGCGGTTAAGTTTGAAGATCTAGTCAGATATTCTACACACTACCATGGAAAAGAAGGTGAAAGGTCAAAATGTGTTAAATTTTTAAATGGCCTGCGTCCTGAAATAAAACAGGCCATAAATTATCAAGGTATTCACCAATTTCCAGTACTTGTAAATATGTGTAGAATATATGATGAGGATTCTCGTGCTAGAACTGTATATTATAAAAATAAAAATATTGGAGGACCCATTAAAAATAAAAGATTTGGGTTTCAAAATAAAGGAAAACCATACCAAGCTTCTCAAGGAGTTAGAGAACGTCCTCTTGGGAATTTCTCTAAAGCTTCTATGGGAAATAGTGAATCTAATCCTGTTAATGTCAAGTGTTTTAAGTGTGGAGAATTTGGACACTATGCCTCATCGTGCAACCGGTGCTACAAATGTAACACAAAGGGACATCTAGCAAAAGATTGTCGAGGAAAAGGAAGCATGTCGAAAATCCGTCTCGAAAAACCGAAGGCTCAAGGAAGAATTTTTTTCTCTTAATGGAACCGAGACTTCGTAACCTTTGATTCGAGGTAAATGCTTCATAAGTGAAACTCCTTTAACCGTGTTATTTGATTCTGGTGCTACTCATTCTTTCGTGTCATATTCTTGTGTGCAAAAATTGAAACTCCCCTGTGTCTTCATTAAACTTTAAATTAGAAGTAAATACTCCAACCGGGACTTCGGCTTTTAACCTCGATATCGTCTAAATCAGTAAAATAAAAATTTGTGATAAAACTTTCGGTGTCAATTTGATTTGTTTACCCCTTGACAAATTGAAGTTGTTTTAGGTATGGATTGGTTGTCCACTAATCATGTTTTGTTAAATTGCTTTGACAAAACAATTATTTTTCGAGACCGGAGGAGAGTAGGGATATTGAAATTATTTCCATAAATAAGGTTTTAAAATCTTTAAAGGAAAACAATACCCAAGTATATATGATCACCGCTAATGAAACTAAATCTGAAAAAAAGAGGTGAGTATTGTGCCTCGTAGTAAAAGATTTTGTTGAAGTATTTCAAGAAGTAGATCGGTTACCTCCGAAAGAGAAATAGAGTTTTCCATTGATTTAGTGCCGGGAACAGGACCAATTTCCATAGCACCATATAGAATGTCTCCGTAGAGTTAGCGAGAAGTCAAGAAACAAATTGAAGAATTGTTAACTAAACAGTTTGTAAGGCCTAGTGTATCACCCTGGGGAGCTCCAGTTTTGTTAGTTAAGAAAAAGGATGGAACTATGAGAATGTGCATAGATTATAGACAATTGAATAGAGTAACCATTAAGAATAAATATCCATCGCCTAGGATTGATGATCTTATGGATCAATTAAAAGGAGCCTCGTATTTTTAGTAAGATTGATTTAAGATCGGGATACTATCGATTAGGGTAAAATCCGAGGATATTCCAAAAACGTTTCAAGACTCGTTATGGGCACTATGAGTATTTAGTTATGTCTTTTGGAGTGACTAATGCTCCAAAGTATTTATGGATTACATGAATCGAATTTTTCACCCTTATCTTGACCATTTTGTAATTATATTCATTGATGATATATTAGTGTACAGTAAAACTAAGGAGGATCATGCCAAACACTTAAATATAGTATTACAGATTTTAAAGGACAAAAAACTTTTTGCTAAATTATCTAAGTGTGAATTTTGGATGGAGAAAATGAGTTTTTTAGGTCATGTGATATGCCAAGAGGGAATATCCGTAGATCCTCTAAGGTACAATCTGTTTTGGAGTGGGGAAGACCTAAAACCTGTAACGAGAGATTAGAGTTTTCTAGGATTAGCAGGATATTATAGGAGATTTATTAAGGATTTTTCTAAAATAGCTTTACCTTTGACTACCTTGACTCGAAAGAATCGGGCATTTATTTGGACCACCGAATGTGAGGATAGTTTTCAAACTCTTAAGGAAAGATTGATCGCTCCAAAGATTGACCTTACCTGATCCCAAGAAACCTTTTGTACTATATTGTGATGCATCTAAAATGGGTTTAGGAGGAGTATTGATGCAAGATGGTAAAGTGGTAGCATATGCTTCTAGACATGACTTAAGATTCATGAGAAAAATTACCCAACCCATGATCTAGAATTAGTAAATTTGTAGTATTCACACTTAAGATATGGAGACACTATTTGTATGGAACAAGGGTTGAAGTATTTAGCGATCACAAAAGTCTTAAATATTTATTTAGTCAAAAAGAATTGAACATGAGACAACGTAGATGGATGGAATTTTTAAAAGATTATGATTTTGAACTTAATTACCATCCCGGAAAGGCTAATGTGGTAGCAGATGCTTTAAGTAGGAAATCTTTGATTATGTCTTCACCGATGATTAGAGAAATGGATTTATTGGAACAATTTCGGGATCTTAGTTTAGTGTGTGAAACTATTAAAACGAGTATTAGATTAGGAGCTTTACAAATTTCTAACATATTTTTGGAAGAAATTAGACGAAGCAAGAATTTGATCCTTTTTCAAAACCCAAATGGAAATTTTAACTCAAGGAAAAAGTAGTGAGTTTAAGATTGGAATGGATGGTATTTGAGGTTTCAAAATAGAATTTGTATTCCTAATATAACAGAAGTTAGAAAAACAATTTTGGAGGAAGCACATAAAAGCAAATTAAGTATTCATCCTGGTGCCACTAAAATGTACAAAGATTTGAAAACCATGTTCTGGTGGCCTCGAATGAAGAAAGAAATTTGTGAATATGTGTATTCTTGTTTAATTTGTCAAAAGGCTAAAATTGAACATCGAAACCCTCGAGTTTATTGCAACCTTTAGAAATACCACAATGGAAATGGGATAGCATATCTATGGATTTTGTGGTAGCTTTGCCAAGAAGCCCTAGAGGATTTGATTCAATTTGGGTTATAGTAGATCGTTTAACTAAGTCTCGCACATTTTATTCCTATTAATATTAGGTATTCTTTAGATAAATTAACTAATTTGTACATAGGTGAGATTGTAAGATTACATGGTGTACCATCTAGTATTGTATCAGATAGAGACCCTAGATTTACTTCAAGATTTTGGGAGAGTTTACATAAAGCTTTAGGCACCAAATTAAAATTAAGTTTCGCCTATCATCCCCAAACTGATGGACAAACTGAAAGAACAATCCAATCTTTAGAAGATCTATTGAGAGCTTGTGTTTTAGAACATAAAGGTTGTTGGGTAGACTTTTTGCCTTTGATAGAATTTACTTACAATAATAGTTTTCATTCTTCCATTAGTATGGCACCTTTTGAAGCTTTATATGGAAGAAAATGTAGAACCCCTTTGTGTTGGACTGAATCGGAGAAAGTTTAATTTTAGGACCTGATATTGTACAACAAACATCGAAGAAGATTAAGTTAATTCGGGGAAAAAGATGAGAACGGCACAAAGTAGGCAGAAAAGTTATCATGATAAAAGAAGAAAAGATTTGGAATTTGATGTTGGTGATCACGTATTCTTAAGGGTAAATCCATGGACTGGTATTGGAAGAGTTTTAAAATCCCGAAAACTTTCACCGCGTTTCATTGGTCCCTTCCAAATAATAAAAAGAGTAGGCCCTGTGGCTTACCAAATTGCTTTACCCCCAATTCTTTCTAATCTTCATAATGTCTTTCATGTTTCACAACTTCGTAAATATATTCCTGATTCATCACATGTAATTGAGTTAGATGACATACAAATAAAGGATAATCTAACCTATGAAGCATTACCAATAAGAATTGAGGATAGAAGAATCAAAACCTTAAGGAGAAAAGATATTCCTTTAGTAAAGGTTATCTGGAGAACGGATGATGCAACATGGGAATTGGAAAGTGAGATGCAGAAAAGCTATCCTACATTATTTCAATGAGGTAAATTTCGAGGACGAAATTTCTTTTTAGGGGGGAGAGAGTTGTAACACCCTCAAAAATTAATTTTCATAAATAATTTCGTAGTTAAAACATTTACTAAAAATTCTATAAAAATGTGCAAATAGTAATTTACTGTGTAAATAGTAAACTATTGTGTAAATAGTAAAATACTGTGCAAATAGTAAAAAAAAATAATAAAATATAAAAACACGGGTTACACGTTCCATTATAATAAGCAAATCACTGTGCAAATAGTAAAAATTACTGTGTAAATAGTAACTTTTGAAATTCTATAAATAGGGCCTAGAGTTTCAATTATAATCACAAATCTAAGAACATTCTTTCATTCTCTCAAAATCTCTTAGGAAGAAATCTCTTCAATCAAGAGAGAAGTAAATAGGTAGAGGAAGATAGGAAGCTAGGAGGAATTGGTAAGGGGAACTATCCTTATCTTACTATTCTTTGTTGTTATTATCTTTATTTTATCTGATAATAAGGTGCTAAGAAAATTCTTAGTATGCTCTGTGGTTGCGGTTTTGTCCGATCTTCCACATCAGAACAGAATTATTCTTGTTGTTAGGAAAAGGGTGGTAATGTGGAAGTGCATGTCTAGGAAAGTTCGCTAAGGAAAGACTTGGTACTTAAGTGTGTCCATTAGTGACCCACCCTCTTTCCTGGGAACTTACCTGGTGTACTATTCACGGACTACGGTCACTTATACTTTACTATTCACGTATACGGTACTATTCACGTATACGGTACTATTCACGTATACGGTACTATTCACGTATACGGTACTGTTCACGTATATGGTACTGTTCACGTATACGGTACTGTTCACGTATACGTTACTTTTGATGGGTGTTTTCTTGGTGTTTCTTGATTTCCGCTTTCATTTGTTTATATTTTATATGATAATTTGTGATCTTGAAATTATGAGATCTAACTAGGAGGCTCGCCACCTTTTTGCGATTTCATAACTTTAAGTTATTTATATAATGACTTGGATTGTGTATGTTTAACTTTTCCTTGAATTTGATTGATGATTGAGACTATAAATTATTAACCCATAATATAAAATATAATGATGGAATGGACTTGTAATATCAACAAGATTGTTGCTGTTTTAAATGAGATTTTTAGAAAGGGAGATAAGTTTTCATTCATTCATGCATGCCTCAAAAGAGGTGGCCTCGGTTAGAGGTGCAGATAATAACTTAATCCGTGCGTCTAGGTGGGATGCCAGACTTGGGGGATTTTTATAGTGAGAATTCATTTAATTCATGATGATCACATGATTGTTTATGAGATTCTGTGCACCACTGTGAAATCCCAACTGGTCGGTAAGTTTTACGATGATGATGTCGTATTATCTGAGATGGTACCACATTGCATATTTTTGGAGTTGAGGTTGGAGCATGCATCATATAGAAATTTCATTTAAGTCATAATTCATCCTTTATTGATTGGATTATGATATGTATCATATTGGTATTTTTATATGATATGTATTATATTGACATTTTTATATGATATGTATTATATAAATATTTTTACATGATAAGTATTTTTATTAAGATATTGGAACTTACCCTTGCGTGTTTGTGTCTGTGGTTTGACACCTGTGATGATCCTGAATTTTATTTGGAGGAGCAGATTGACAGGTAGATTCAGTAATCATGTGTGGAGATGTCAAGGATAGCCAACATGAGGATTTTTATGAATAATGTGTATCGTCACAATATTACGTACCTATGTGACGTTTGTAAATAACTTTTGATGTATGATTATGATGTGATCTATGTGATGTGTGTTATTTTTGGTAACGTTTTTGTTAGCAAGAAAAATTATATTAAGATTTTATTTAAAGAAATCTAAATGAAGGGAAACAATTTCAAATAATAATAATAAATGAAGAAAATGAAAATATTTCAGCAATGAAATACATCGGGGTGTTACAGTAATTAAGTTCAAAATCATAATCTTTTAAAAATTCCATCCATCTTCTTTGTCTCATGTTTAATTCTTTTTGACTAAATAAATATTTAAGGCTTTTGTGATCGCTAAATACTTCAAATCTAGTTCCATACAAATAGTGTCTCCACATCTTAAGTGTGAATACTACAGCCGCTAATTCTATATCAAGGGTTGGATAATTTTTCTCATGAATCTTAAGTTGTCTAGAAGCGTATGCTACAACTTTTGAATTTTGCATCAATACTCCCCCTAAACCCATTTTGGATGCATCACAATATACTACAAAAGGTTCTTTGGGATCAGGTAGAGTTAATACTGGAGCAATGGTCAATCTTTCCTTTAGAGTTTGAAAACTATCCTCACATTGAGTTGTCCAAATAAATGTCTGATTCTTTTTAGTCAAGGTAGTCAAAGGCAAAGCTATTTTAGAAAAATCTTTAATAAATCTCCTATAATATCCTGCTAATCCTAGAAAACTCCTAATCTCTGTTACACTTTTAGGTCTCTCTGTTGACTTTTAAAAATATACGTGTGTGTGTCAATCTTTCGGCAGTGTACCGGTCGTCAAAAGTTTAGAAATAGTGAGAAAGGGATGTCGAACCACAGAGACTGATTGTGAAGTATCAAATGCTCAACGTGTGTTGCTATTAGAACGAATCATTGAAGTAAACATTGATGGAGAAAACTAAGTAATTATGTACGACTGAAGTAATCTACTGTAAAGCAAGTAATGAAATGCAGTAAATGTTTAAGTTTCAGAAATGATAAAATGAGTTAGGGAATAGGTTCATTCAATTCCTTCCTTCATGTAGCCAACTCCTATATCAATTCAATGGAAATCAATTAATTGGAGACTAGAATTTGTGATACCTTAGACTAAGCCTATTCCTAGGTCTTTAGTCACTTTGAATGACTTCTATAATCTCTAATCCCTTAGGTGAAAATAGAAATGCATTCAAGAAGCGAAACAGATAAATTCACAATGTCTCATAACATGCAAGTTCTATCCCTAGACTCATGCACTGCTATAATGATGCAATTCCTCTCCTAATTCAATTATCAATCTTCCGAAGGCATAATTGAAATGAGAAACAAAAACTCAAGGTATAGCTCAATCAATTTCAAACAGTTAATATTCCTATCACTATTTGAACTACATGAATCAAACCTCAAGAAATTGCAATTAAGTAGGAAAAGCTCAATCAATTAATCCGAAATTACAATTGAATTCACATAGAAGTCATTACAAGAATTTTAGAATTGAAATCCCCTTCCCTAACCTAAAACCTAGCCTAACATGGAAATAGAAAAAGAAAGAACGAAAATAGAAATCAAAACCGAGAGAAGCTCCATGAATCCTTAGATCTTGCTTCCACAAGCTCCAATTCTTCAAGAATCCTCTTGATTTGATGGAGAAGGATGGAGAACGAAGGTGGAGAAGAGAGAAAACAAGAGAAGTGTGCAGAGGAAGCTAACAGAAAACTGGATTATGAGGTCCTCTCGATTCGCGCCCAAACAGCCATATATAGCAGTAAAAATGTGCCACCCACTTAAGAGAAACGCGCCCTGGCGCGTTTTGAGTGATGAGGAGGGCATGAGCGCGCCACCCTGGCGCGCCTTGGCACGTTTTGGCCGCAAGGAATGCATGAGCGCGCCACCCTGGCGCGCCTTGGCACATTTTGGCCGCAAGGAATGCATGAGCGCGCCTTGGCACGTTTTGGCCGCAAAGAATGCATGAGCGCGCCACCCTGGCTTAGTGAAACGCGCCCTGGCGCGTTTTGACAGGTGAAGATGCACCATTTGGCTTACTTTGATCTTGATTTGAGCTTACATCCTTGTTCTTCTTGATGGCATCTTCATCTTATGTCCATAACTTTCATTCAAAGCTTCTATCTTCTCTTCAATGAACCTAGAATTAACAAAAGAATGATTAAGATGACTTAAAAACTCAAGAAAACTTATAGAACTTAACAAAACACTAATCAAGAACTAACACTAAACAAACATAGTATTTCCAATGTTTTCTTGCCTAAACTACAACTAAACCTATTGAAAATGGATGAAAATGAACTGAAAACACCTAGGAAAACATGTATAATCTAGCACTTATCACTCTCCCATTCCAAAACAGATTGTACCTTACATGGATCTACAGATATTCCTCCCTGACATATCACATGACCTAAAAAATTCATTTTCTCCATCCAAAATTCACACTTAGATAATTTAGCAAAAAGTTTTCTGTCCTTTAAAATCTTTAATACTATATTTAAGTGTTTGGCATGATCCTCCCTAGTTTTACTGTACACTAATATGTCATTAATGAATACAATTACAAAATGGTCAAGATAAGGGTGAAAAATTCGATTCATGTAATCCATAAATACTGCTGGAGCATTAGTCACTCCAAAAGGCATAACTAAATACTCATAGTGCCCATAACGGGTACTGAAAGCAGTTTTTGGAATATCCTCGGATTTTACCCTAATCTGATGGTATCCTGATCTTAAATCAATCTTACTAAAAATACAGGCTCCTTTTAATTGATCCATAAGATCATCAATCCTAGGCAGTGGATATTTATTCTTAATGGTTACTCTATTCAATTGTCTATAATCTATGCACATTCTCATGGTTCCATCCTTTTTCTTAACTAACAAAACTGGAGTTCCCCAAGGTGATACACTAGGCCTTACAAACTGTTTACTTAACAATTCTTCAATTTGTTTCTTGACTTCTGCTAATTCTACAGGAGACATTCTATATGGTGCTATGGAAATTGGTCCTGTTCTTGGAACTAAATCAATGGAAAACTCTATTTCTCTTTCAGGAGGTAACTGATCCACTTCTTGAAATATCTCTGTAAATCTTTTACTATTGGCAGACTACTCACCTCATTCTCAGATTTAGTTTCATTAGCGGTGATCATGTATACTTGATATTGTTTTCCTTTAAAGATTTTAAGACTTTATTTATGGAAATAATTTCAATATCCCTACTCACCTCCGGGTCTCGAAAAATAATTGTTTTGCCAAAGCAATTCAACAAAACATGATTAGTGGACAACCAATCCATACCTAAAACAACTTCAATTTGCTGAAGGGGTAAACAAATCAAATTAACACAGAAAGTTTTATCATCAATTTTTATTTTACAGTCTAGACAGATATCTGAGGTTAACACTGAAGTCCCAGTTGGAGTATTTACTTCTAATTTAAAGTTTAATGAAGACACAGGGAGTTTCAATTTTTGTACACAAGAATATGACACGAAAGAATGAGTAGCACCAGAGTCAAATAACACAGTTAAAGGAGTTTCACTTATGAAGCATTTACCTCGAATCAAAGGTTCTGAAGTCTCAGTTCCTACTTTGACTTCCAATTGCTTGGGCAAGTTTTTCGAGTGCCTCAGCAATTGCCTATTCATTTCTTCCGGCCATCTTAATTTGTTATTACAGAAAAGAAAATCTCAAAGCACATCAACTAACAATCCAACAAAAACATAGAGCACATAAACAAACAATCATTCACAAAACCTTATTGCTTCTAAGCTCACTACCAATCACTTAATCACAACAAAAACATGGTTAGCTCAAAATTCACAAGTCCAAGAAAACATACTGCTCTGATACCAACTGTAACGCCCCACTATTTTTCATTGTTGAAATATTTTCATTTTCTTCATTTAGATTTCTTTAAATAAAATCTTAAAATAATTTCCTTGCTAAAAAAAAAATGTCACCATAAAAATAAAACACATCACATAAATCACATCATAATCATACATCAAAAGTTATTTACAAAATGTCACATAGGTACGTAATATTGTGACAATTATAATATACACATTATTATTAAATCCTCATGCTAGATAACATTCCTTGACATCTTCCACACATGATTACTGAATCTACCTGTCAATCTGCTCCTCCGAATAAAATTCAGGATCATCACAGGTGTCAAACCACAGACACAAACACGCAAGGGTAAGTTCCAATATCTTAATAAAATACTTATCATATAAAAATATTAATATAATACATATCATATAAAAATACCAATATGATACATATCATAATCAAATAAATAAAGAATGAATTATGACTTAAATGAAATTTCTATATGATGCATGCTCCAACCTCAACTCCAAAAATATGCAATGTGGTACCATCTCAGATAATACGACATCATCATCGTAAAACTTACCGACAAGTTGGGATTCCACAGTGGTGCACAGAATCTCATAAACAAACATGTGATCATCATGAATTAAATGAATTCTCACTGTTGGAAATCCCCCAAGTCTGGCATCCCACCAAGACGCACAGATTAAGTTATTATCTGCACCTCTAACCGAGGCCACCTCTTTTGAGGCATGCATGAATGAATGAAATCTTATCTCCCTTTCTAAAAATCTCATTTAAAACAATACCAACTTATCGATATTACAAGTACACTCCATCATTATATTTTACGTTGTGGATTAATAATTTATAATATAATCGTCATAGTTTTCATCTTGATCTTCCACGCACATAGCATAGTTAATTAATCACAGTCTCAATCATCATCCAAGTTCAAATAAAAGGTAAACATAAACAATCTAAGTCATCATCCAAGTACACATCCAAAGTTATTCAAGTTCAATCAAAGGTCATCCAAGTTCAAAGTATAGAAAAATTAATCGTTGTAATATTATATAAATAAATAAAATTATGAAATCAGTAAAGGTGGCAGAGCCTCCTAGTTAGATCTCATAATTTTAAGATCTCAAATTATCATTTCATAAAATTAAATATTATATAAATAACTTAAAGTTATGAAATCAGTAAAGGTGGCAGAGCCTCCTAGTTAGATTTCATAATTTTAAGATGCTCAAATTATTATACGAAGTATAAACAAATGAAAGTGAAAATATTTAAATATAAAAATATAAATATGCGGTATTATAATTGAAATCTGGACTAGCTCAGTTGGTTAGATCATAATTGAAAATCAGAAGGTCTTGGGTTCAAGTCATGCTCCCACCATTTCTATTTAATTATTTTTATTTTATTTTATTTTATTTTTAAATATGCATTATTTTAGTATTTGAAAACTTAAATAAATTGCAACTTCCCTTATAATTCTTATTACTTTAAAACTTCAATAATAACTATAAGTTCATAAATTTTAGAACACAAATATTTTAAGATTATTCTAAAATTGAAAACTTAATTAAATTTAAAACTTAAAATAATTTAGAAACTTCCCTCACCTTAATTTTTCTCCTTCTTGGAAATGCTTTGAAAGATCTTCTAATGGTTGAAAGAAGGTTGATCCTACTTCCCACACAAAGTTAAGTGAAGTGGTTTTGGTAAATTTAGAAAAATTTGGAATTTTAGCAAAATAGGCTTATGGTTTTGGTAAATTGGAAAAACTAAAATTTTGGTGTTTTGGTGCAAATGAATTCATGGCTGAAGTGTTCTCAATTGGTTTTTATTTATAGATGAAATAAAATTTAAAATATTATTAGTGGTAAATTTAATATACTTAGTGGTTTTACCATAAACAATAAATTATAATTCTTTTTCTTTTTAATGCTCCACTAAATAAATTGATGTTAACACCACTAACTTAGTACATTTTTCCATCACTCATGACATATTGCACTTGTTCAGAATTTTCCAACTTTTATTTATTTATTTATTTATTTTATTATTATTTTATTATTATTTTATTATTATTATTATTATTATTATTATTTAAAATACTTTATTATTTTAATTCCATTATTCAAATATCATATATGATTATTCTATAATTAATATTATATTATAATGAGTCTAAAAAATATTTTTCCCTATTTTTCTTACATATCTTATTATATACATTATATTTATTTTAAAAAATATCAAACAGATCTATTAGCTCAGTTGGTTAAAGTGGTGGCTTAATAACCTGCAGGTTGCATTCGGAAATTTAAAATAATGTTCGAAATATCAAATAATAATAAAAATGTCAAACAACAAATTTATTTTTCTATTACATTTTTATTTAGAAATGTAATCATAATTTTCTCAAATTACGTAATAATATTGCTACCCAATGATAAATTATTTTTGAATTACATTTTCTGTCTAATCAAATTATAACAGTAAACAGTTAATATGCACATTTTTATAGAATTTTTTTAGTAAATGTTTTAACTATGAAATTATTTATGAAAATTAATTTTGAGGGTGTTACACTACTCATGGTAGTCACAAAGAGCACATCATTCAGCAACGCATTCCCACCATCCTTCCTCTTGATTATCACATCTCCAATACCTTCGGCTTGAATCATTCTATCATCAGCAAACTTTACTTTTCTTTTCTTACTTGAATCAAAGTTTATGAGCCAATCTCTATGGCCTGTCATGTGATTAGAACAGCCAGAGTCTGCATACTAAACTTCCTAACTGCAAATTTCTTGAGTATTTGTCATCTGCAACATTACGAGATTTGATTAAACGGACAGGTCCGAAACGGACGGGCACAAATCTTCCTGCACCGTTGTCACCATTAGCAGAACAGGACTTTCATCCCTGTTATCTTTCATGTCTTCTTTTGTCATATGAGCCTCATCAGCGATGATCAAACTGGCTTGGGGGTGCTTGACATTCAGAAGAAAAATGTCCAATTTTGTTGCAATTGAAACATTTGATTTTCTTTCTATCTATTTTCTTCTTTCCTCCTTTCCAATTGGATCCTCCCCTCCTTGATGTTTCTGTTTGATCTTGATCAACCTTTTCTTGTTCTTGATGAGAACTCCTGCCTTTTCCTCTGTAATCTTTCCCCTTTCCTCGGTTTCTATATCCACCCCTGTCATCGTAGCCTCCTTTCTTTGAAGTCTGGGCTTGCAGAACCTGTTCTATAGGTTTCTCAGTGGACCTTTCAATGAGCCTCTGCTCATGTGCCTCAAGAGAGCCCTGAAGATCTTCAACCTTCAGTTCTTCAAGATTCCTAGATTCTTCAATGGCCACAACAATGTGGTCAAAGTTAAGGGTTAAGGTTCGTAATACCTTCTCAACAATCGCTTGATCAATCATCTTTTCACCACATGCCTTCATTGCATTGGTGAGAGTGAGGATTCGATTAAAGAATTGAGCAATTTTTTCATTTGACTCCATTTGCATCAACTCATACTGGCGTCTCATCGTTTGAAGACGCACCTTCTTCAATTGGTCTGCTCCTTGATGACATTTCTCCAGGATTTGCCATGCCCTCTGTGACGTCTTTGCTTCTGCAATCTTCTCAAAGTGTGCATTGTAACACCCTCAAAATTAATTTTCATAAATAATTTCGTAGTTAAAACATTTACTAAAAATTCTATAAAAATGTGCATATTAACTATTTACTGTTATAATTTGATTAGACAGAAAATGTAATTCAAAAATAATTTATCATTGGGTAGCAATATTATTACGTAATTTGAGAAAATTATGATTACATTTCTAAATAAAAATGTAATAAAAAAAATAAATTTGTTGTTTGACATTTTTATTACTATTTGATGTTTCAAATATTATTTTATATTTCGAATTACTGAAAATTTATTGTTTTAATTATATTATTATTAAGAAATCTTATTTTATATTTGATTTGAGAAATATTTTAAGAATTAAAAAAAAATAAAAAATAAAAAAATAATAAAAAAATAAAAAATAAAAATAATATAAAATAAACTATGCAGGATTTGAACCTGCAACCTGCAAGTTATTAAGCCACCACTTTAACCAACTAAGCTACTACATTTGTTTGATACTTTTATAAAATATAAGATATATATTAAGTACTAGTTTATTGTTTAAAAAATTTTAAAATTAAAATGTCACATGTAGGACTCAAACCTGCAACCTTCAGGTTAGAATCAGAATGTTTTAACCAACTAAACTAATAGGTCTATTTGATATTTTTTTTAAAATAAATATAATGTATATAATAAGTACGAGAAAAATATGTAAGAAAAATAGGGAAAAATATTTTTTAGACTTATTATAATATAATATTAATTATAGAATAATCATATATGATATTCGAATAATGGAATTGAATAATAAAGTATTAAAAAATAATAATAATAATAATAATAATAATAATAATAAAATAATAATAAAATAAATAAATAAATAAATAAAAGTTGGAAAATTCTGAACAAGTGCAATATGTCATGAGTGATGGAAAAATGCACTAAGTTAGTGGTGTTAACATTAATTTGTTTAGTGGAACATTAAAAAGAAAAAGAATTATAATTTATTATTTATGGTAAAACCACTAAGTATATTAAATTTTACCACTAATAATATTTTAAATTTTATTTCATCTATAAATAGAAACCATTTGAGAACACTTCAGCCATGAATTCATTTGCACCAAAACACCAAAATCTTAGTTTTTTCCAATTTTCCCAAAACCATAAGCTTATTTTGTTAAAATTCCAAATTTTTCTAAATTCACCAAAAACCTATTTCATTTAACTTTGAGAGTAGAATCAACCTTCTTTCAACCTTCAAAAGCTTTCTCAAAGTCTTCCAAAAGAGTAGCCAAAAGAAATCAAGGTGAGGGAAGTTTCTAAATTATTTTAAGTTTTCAATTTAATTAAGTTTTCAATTTTCTAAAAATTCTAGAATAATCTCAAAATATTTGTGTTCTAAAATTTATGAACTTATAATTATTATTGAAGTTTTAAAGTAATAAGAATTGTAAGAGAAGTTGCAATTTACTGAAATTTTCAAATATAAAAAAAATAAAAAAAAAATATATATATATGTAACTAAAAATGAAATGAGCATAACTTGAACCCAAGACCTTGGTGTTCCCAATCATGTCTTAACCAACTGAGCTAGTCCAAATTTAATTTATAATACCGCATATTTATATCTTTATATTTAAATATTTCAGCTTTCATTTGTTTATATTTCATATGATAATTTGTGATCTTAAAATTATGAGATCTAACTAGGAGGCTCTGCCACCTTTACTGATTTCATAATTTTAAGTTATTTATATAATATTTAATTTTATGAAATAATAATTTGAGATCTTAAAATTATGAGATCTAATTAGGAGGCTCGCCACTTTTTTGATTTCATAACTTTAAGATATTTATATAATATTTAATTTTATGAAATGATAATTTGAGATCTTAAAATTATGAGATCTAACTAGGAGGCTCTGCCACCTTTACTGATTTCATAACTTTAAGTTATTTATATAATACGTAATTTTATGAAGATTTTTAACAATTTTAAAGAGTAATTGGAAAATTTGATTTGAATGTGAATGACTTTTGACGTATATTTGGATAATGACTTGGATTGTGTATGTTTACCTTTTTCTTGAATTTGGTTGATGATTGAGACTGTGATTAATTACCTATGCTAAGCACGTTGAAGATTGTGATGAAAACTATGATTATTATACTATAAATTATTAGCCCATAATATAAAATATAATGATGTAATGGACTTGTAATATCAACAAGATTGGTGTTGTTTTAAATGAGATTTTTAGAAAGGGAGATAAGTTTTCATTCATTCATGCATGCCTCAAAAGATGTGGCCTCGGTTAGAGGTGCAGATAATAACTTAATCCGTGCGTCTAGGTGGGATGCCAGACTTGGGGGATTTTTATAGTGAGAATTCATTTAATTCATGATGATCACATGATTGTTTATGAGATTCGTGCACCACTTGTGAAATCCCAACCTGGTCGGTAAGTTTTACGATGATGATGTCGTATTATCTGAGATGGTACCACATTGCATATTTTTGGAGTTGAGGATGGAGCATGCATCATATAGAAATTTCATTTAAGTCATAATTCATTCTTTATTTATTTAATTATGATATGTATTATATTGATAATTTTATATGATATGTATTTTTATTAAGATTTTTGGAACTTACCCTTGCGTGTTTGTGTCTGTGGTTTGACACCTGTGATGATCCTAAATTTTAATTGGGGGAGCAGATTAACAGGATAAATCTATTGGAGATGTGAACGAAGGATAAGCAAACATGAGGATTTTTGTGAATAATGTGTATATTATAATTATCACAATATTACGTACTATGTGACATTTTGTAAATAACTTTTGATGTATGATTACGATGTGATCTATATGATGTGTTTTTATTTTGGTGACATTTTTGTTAGCAAGGGAAATTATTTTAAAATTTTATTTAAAGAAATCTAAATGAAGGGAAACATTTTCAAATAATAATAATAAATGGATAAAAAAGAAAATAATTCAGCAATGAAAAATAGCGGGGCGTTACTGTTGGACTTGAAGCTTGAAGAATGCTGATTGTGTCTCTCTTATGTGTTTTGGTTTTTGATGAATGTATTTTCGGTTTTCCATAGATGAAGTGTAAGTAGGATATATCTATGTATTGATTGTTGAAGTATAGGCATATATGTGTTGAGTTCTTTGCTTAAAGACCCCAGAGATGTTTTTAACTAGTGTATGATTGATCATGTGACTAATGTTTGATTTCCATTTGAGAAAAATAGTTTGAAAAACCTTGGAAATCCATTTTTCACTGATGTAATCGATTACAGGCTTAGTGTAATCGATTACATTGATCATTTTCTCTGGTGTAATCGATTACATGGTTGATGTAATCGATTACATCGAGAACTTTTTCGGTGTAATCGATTACATTCCCAGTGTAATCGATTACATGGTTTGAAATTCACCTTTTCTGGGTTTCCCTCTTCAATGTAATCGATTACATGCTCGTGGTAATCGATTACATGCCTGGAAAAATCAAATTGGAGGGTTCTAACGGCTAGTGTAATCGATTACATGCATTTGGGATCAATTACATGGACCGTTGTAGCTCAGATTTGCACGTTTTCTCCCTCCAAATTTGTTCTATAAGTATAATCTTGATGAAACATATGAAGATGCTGAAAACCTAGCTTCTTGAAACAATTCTTACACTTTCATATGCTCTAAACTTAGAGTTCATCAAGGTTTTCAAAGACCAAAGGGAAACTTGGTTCATATCTTTGTTGGGTGGATTTCATAAAGCTTGTTTGTGATCAGATTCTGCACTTGAGGTGTATTCTTTACTGATCTTTTGTATTTCCAATTTTGGGTTGTTGCTCTAGGAGAGAGAGGTCTCTCTAGATAGAGCATTGTATTTGAGAAGTGATTCTCAAAGTTTGATCTTGGAGGTGCCAAGGTCGGGGGAAGTTCTGTTCTTGAGGTTGAAGAAAGTTTTTTTTAGTGTTTTGATTTTGTTTGTATTGCTTGTTGCAGAGTGAATGTAAAAGGATACAAAAGAAATCATTTGATAGTGGAAAGCCAATCGCAACAGTTGTTGGGTTGGGGACCGGACGTAGCGATTGGTCGAACCAATATATATCATTGTGTGCACTCATCTTCTTCCTTACTCTCTTTACAGTTTTTTCTCTATATTGTTATTGATTATATTCTCGCTCGTATTTGGAAACTGTATTGATAATCAACTCATTAATTAGCTTAAGAATAGAGTCAGTAATTGAACCTGTAATTGAATCTGTAATTGAAAGGTAATTGATAGGTAATCAAGATTAGCTTTTGGCTGAATTAAAAGGAATTAGAAACACCCGAATTTGGGGTAAAGTTTAGCAAGAATCTATTCACCCCCCCTCTAGATTCATACATAGGGACCAACAATTGGTATCGAGCTACTTCTAGTAAGTTGCTCTAGAATTTGATCCATAATGGCAAGTAATGGGTTACCTTTTTTTTTGAAGGTGCTTCTATTAATAGACCTCCTCTGTTTTGTGGAGATAACTATCCATTTTGGAAAGTTAGAATGAAAATCTTTATGGAGTCTATAAATAGAAACATTTGGCAAGCTGTTGTAACTAAGTACAAAGTTCCAACATACATAGAAAGTGGGAATGAGGTTGAAAAACCATTTGAGAGTTGGGAACATGAAGAAATTAGGAGAGCTGAAAATGATGCTAAAGCTTTGAATATAATACATTCCGCATTAAACTCTGATGAATTTTTTAGAATTTCAGCTTGCATACAACAAACAAAGGAAGCATGGGATCTCATCATGGTGACTCATGAAGGTACTCCGAGGTGAGAAGAGCTAGAAAGAACACACTCATCCAAGAGTATGAAATGTTCTAATGGCACAAGGTGAGTCTATCATGGACATGCAGAAACGATTCACACACATTGTGAATCACCTCAAAGGACTCGGTAAGGTCTTTGTTGAGGAAGAGGTAAACATAAAGGTCTTGAAGTCTCTAAGCGAAAAATGGCAACCAAAATCCACAGACCATCACATCAGAATCAAAGGACTTGGCCTTAATGACAAGTGCTTGAGTTGTTTGGTAAGCGAGAGAATACGAGATGGATATGTCACGTATGGTGATGAAGAGTCAAAGGACAAGAAAGCTAAGAGTTTGGCACTAAAAATGGAGGACAAGCTAGTGATAGTGATCCATCATCAAGTCGTGAAAACGATCGAGCAAGAAATGAATCTCATGGTCGAAAGTTCAAAAGGTTCATGAGGAAGAACAACAACAAAAAGAGATTCAACAATGCTAGAAAAGGTTCATCTTCGAAGGTCACATGCTATGAATGTGGCAAGGCTGGACACTATAGATCGGAGTGTCCAAACTTGAAGAAATCAAACAGCAGTGAGCCTAGAAGAGTGGAGCAAGAAAAAAACCCAAGAAGGACCAGGTATCGGAAGAAAAAGGCCTACATTGCTTGGGAAGAAAATGACCGCTCATCCTCTAGTGAAAGCGAAAATGAGGAAGCCAACTTATGTCTTATGGCTAAACCAGAATCGGATAATGAGGTAAGTGATTCTCGACTCCTCTAAAAATGATAATGATTATGATGAACTATATATCGCTTTTTGTGAGTTATTTAAAGAAGCAGAAAAAATTTGAAAAACTAAGTAAGGTTTTGAAAAACAGAGTTGCAGATTTAGAAAATGAAATTTCTGTTTTGAAAACCAATATTCAAGAATTGAAAGATGAAAATGATAAGTTGAAATTGCCCTGTTCAAAGTGTAAATCTTTTACTGCCCCTTTGAAAAAGAATAACAAGAAGTTCCATACATTTAAACAAACCAGCAAGTATAGAAACTTCTCATGTAGTTATTGTATGCAATCTGGACATAATCATTATAACTGCATGATTAGAAAGAAAGGCTTAGATAATGGATTGTTTAAATGGATTAAGAAAGATAGTCATTGTTCTAACATGAAAGGACCCAACAAGATTTGGGTACCAAAAACCAAATGATATCTTTCCTTGTGTAGGTGTGCTTGAGAGCCAAACACTCAACATGGTATTTGGATAGTGGCTGCTCAAGACATATGACGGGTGACAAGAGTAACTTTATCTCCTTCAAATCCAAAGAATGGTTCAAATAGTTTATGGAGATAATAACAAAGGCAAAATTTCGGGTATTGGTGATGTTGGAGACAAATCCAACTCCGTGATTGAAGATGTACTGCTTGTGGAAGGTTTGAAGTTTAATCTTCTGAGTATTAGCCAATTGTGCGACAAAGGCTATCAAGTTTCATTCGACAAAGGCTGCTGCAAGATCAAGAACAGCGAATCGAATGAGGCATTGATGGTAGGTAAGAGAAGAGGTAACATCTATATACTTGAACTTGATCATTCATCATCATATCATGCATGTCTTACGTCTAATGATGATCTATCTTGGCTTTGGCATAGACGTATAGCACATATTGATGTTCATCAACTTAATAAACTGTCATCTAAGAGCTTAGTAGAAGGACTACCTGAATTAAAGTTCAAAAGAGAAGGCCTATGTGATGCATGTCAGAAAGGCAAGCAATCTAGAAACTCTTTCAAATCTAAAAATGTTGTTTCAACATCTAGACCGCTTGAATTGCTGCACATGGATCTCTTTGGTCCATCTAGAACTGCTAGTTTAGGTGGAAATCTATATGGATTAGTTGTTGTAGATGACTACTCTCGTTTTGCTTGGGTGGCTTTTATACCAAGTAAAGACACCACTTTCAAAGTTTTCAAAATACTTGCTAAAAAGATTCAAAACGAAAAAGATTTAAAAATCAAGTCCATTAGAAGTGATCATGGAGGGGAATTTGAAAATGAGTCTTTTGAAAAGTTTTGCGAAAAATATGGAATCGATCACAACTTTTCCGCTCCAAGAACTCCACAACAAAATGGGGTTGTTAAGAGGAAAAACAGATCTTTAGTAGAACTAGCAAGAACTATGTTAAATGAAAGTGATTTGCCTAAATATTTTTGGGCTGATGCTGTAACACCCCGACGTATTTCATTGCTGAAATATTTTCATTTTCTTCATTTATTATTTTTATTTGAAATTGATTCCCTTCATTTAGATTTCTTTAAATAAAATCTTAATATAATTTTTCTTGCTAACAAAAACGTTACCAAAAATAACACACATCACATAGATCACATCATAATCATACATCAAAAGTTATTTACAAACGTCACATAGGTACGTAATATTGTGACGATACACATTATTCATAAAAATCCTCATGTTGGCTATCCTTGACATCTCCACACATGATTACTGAATCTACCTGTCAATCTGCTCCTCCGAATAAAATTCAGGATCATCACAGGTGTCAAACCACAGACACAAACACGCAAGGGTAAGTTCCAATATCTTAATAAAAATACTTATCATGTAAAAATATTTATATAATACATATTAAATATGAATTATGACTTAAATGAAATTTCTATATGATGAATGCTCCAACCTCAACTCCCAAAAATATGCAATGTGGTACCATAATAGATAATACGATTATCCGCTTTGTGAGCCCACTGTCCATCGGGTCACTCACGCACGGCTTAAGTTTATTATCTGTCCCTCTAACCGAGGCCACCTCTTTTGAGGCATGTATGCATGAATGAAAATTTTACCTCCCTTTCTAGAATATCATTTATAATCATTCATATTTTGATGTACCATCAAATACCAATAAACATCATGAAACCAGGAAATCAAGAAATACCAAGAAAACACCCATCAAAAGTAACGTATACGTGAACAGTACCGTATACGTGAACAGTACCGTATACGTGAATACTACCGTATACGTGAATAGTAACGTATAAGTGACCGTAGTCCGTGAATAGTACACCAGGTAAGTTCCCAGGAAAGAGAGGTGGGTCACTAATGGACACACTTAAGTACCAAGTCTTTCCTTAGCCAGAACTTTCCTAGACATGCACTTTCACACTACCACCCTTTTCTTAACAACAAGAATAATTCTGTTCTGATGTGGAAGATCGGACAAAACCGCAACCACAGAGCATACTAAGAATTTTCTCAGCACCTTAGTATCAGATAAAATAAAGATAATAACAACAAAGAATAGTAAGATAAGGATAGCTTCCCTTACCAATTCCTCCTAGCTTCCTATCTTCCTCTACCTATTTACTTCTCTCTTGATTGAAGAGATTTCTTCCTAAGAGATTTTGAGAGAATGAAAGAATGTTCTTAGATTTGTGATTATAATTGAAACTCTAGGCCCTATTTATAGAATTTCAAAAGTTACTATTTGTACAGTAATTTTTACTATTTGCACAGTGATTTGCTTATTATAATATAAGCGTGTAACCCGTGTTTTTATATTTTATTATTTTTTTTTTACTATTTGCACAGTAATTTACTATTTGCACAGTAATTTACTATTTGCACAGTAATTTACTATTTTTACAGAATTTTACTATTTGCACAGTAATTTACTATTTGCACAGTAATTTACTATTTATACAGTAATTTACTATTTACTACAGTAATTTCAAAAATTCATAATTTTTAATTATTTTTATATTTCTCTCTGTTATAAAAACCTCTCTTAAACTATATTTAAAATTTTGGGATGTTACAGATGCAGTCTCCACTGCGTGCTATGTTCTAAATAGAATTGTGATTCGACCTATTTTAAAGAAAACCCCCTATGAACTCTATAAAGGCAAGAAACCCAATATCTCTCATTTTCGGGTATTTGGGTGTAAGTGTTTTGTTTTGAATAATAGCAAAGAACCTCTTGGTAAGTTTAATGCCAAGTCTGATGAGGGTGTGTTTATTGGGTATTCATCATCAAGTAAAGCATATAGAGTTTTTAATAAAAGAAGAATGTGCATTGAGGAATCTGTGCATGTCAAGTTTGATGAAACTAACAATCCCCAAAAGGGAAGTGTGTTTGTTGATGATGATGAGCATGTAGGTGAAGAAAGCATAAGCAAAGAGGAACAACAAGAACCACCAACTACTTCTCATGAGTTTCCAAAAGAATGGAGGAAACCAAGAGATTTATCTCTTGACAACATCATTGGTGACATCCATAAGGGAGTATCTACTAGATCTACTCATAACATGTTCTGTGATGATTATGCATTTGTGTCTCAATTTGAACCTTCTTGTGTTGATGATGCTATAAATGATGAATATTGGATGAATGCTATGCAAGAAGAATTGAATCAGTTTAAAAGGAATAACATATGGGAGTTAGTACCTTTTAAAAGAGATATGAATGTAATTGGAACAAAATGGGTGTTTAAGAATAAGTTAGATGAGAATGGAGTTGTGGTTAGGAATAAGGCTAGACTAGTAGCTAAGGGATATAATCAACAAGAAGGAATAGATTTTGGTGAAACATATGCCCCTGTTGCTAGACTAGAAGCTGTTAGAGTTTTACTTGCTTTTGCCTGCATACATGATTTCAAGTTGTTTCAAATGGATGTTAAAAGTGCTTTCTTGAATGGCTATATCAATGAAGAAGTTTTTGTTTCACAACCTCCTGGATTCACTGATTTCAGATTTCCTGAACATGTGTACAAACTCAAGAAGGCCCTATATGGTCTTAAACAAGCCCCTAGACAATGGTATGAAAGGCTAAGTAAATTTCTTTTGTCAAAAGGGTTCTGCAGAGGTAATGTTGACAAAACTCTTTTCATAAGGAGGAAGTCAAACTGTATTTTGTTGGTTCAAGTTTATGTTGATGATATTATATTTGGATCAACTAATAAATCTCTGTGTGAAGAGTTTGTGAATAGCATGCAGGGGGAGTTTGACATGTCTATGATGGGAGAACTCAAATTCTTCCTAGGATTGCAAGTCAAACAACTGAAAGATGGAATCTTCATACATCAAGCAAAGTACACCAAGGAATTGTTGAAGAAATTCGACATGGAGAGTTGTAAGATCTCAAACATTCCTATGTCAACTAATCTCTACTTGGATAATGATGCATTTGGACAAAGTGTAGACCAATCAAGATATAGAGGGATCATTGGATCACTCTTGTACCTCACAAAGAAGTAGGCCGGACATTATGTTCGGTGTGTGTGTTTGTGCAAGATTCCAATCTGCACCAAAGGAATCACACATGGCGGTGTGGAAGAAAATCTTGAAATATCTCAAAGGAACAACGAACTGTGGTTTGTGGTATCCAAAAGGTACGTATCCCACATTGGTTGGTTTTAGTGATGCTGACTTTGCTGGTTGTAAAACTGATAGGAAAAGTACTAGTGGAGTATGTCATTTGTTTGGAGGAAGCTTGGTCTCATGGTATAGCAAGAAGCAAGCCTGTGTAGCTCTTTCAATCGAGGCAGAGGCAGAGTATGTAGCTACAAGTAGCTGTTGTGCTCGGAACCATTTGGTCAAGCAACAACCGGAGGATTTTGGACTTAAGCTTGATCATATTCCAATCAAGTGTGACAACACAAGTGCCATGATCAAGATCACAAAGAACCCGGTCTTACACTCAAGAACGAAGCACATTGAGGTGCGTCATCACTTCATTAGAGATCATGTTGAGAAGGAGATGTTGAGGTGGAATTCATTGACACAGAAGAATCAACTCGCGGATATCTTCACCAAACCTCGCCCCAAGGAGAGGTTCTTCAAACTTAGAACCAATCTTGGTATTCTAAGTGAAGAACATCTCACATAAAGTGTTGTAAGTATGTTAGTTCAATCATTCATTTATGCTTAAACTTGATATGAATTCATTGCATAACATGATCTTGACCTTTTATATGATGAATCAAATGCTTTTCAATCATCCTATATGTGAAAATCATTAACATTGCAGTTCATAGCTTTATTTCAACTTGTTTTCTGGTTTTCTATAGGATGTAATCGATTACAACATGTATGTAATCGATTACATGATTTTATGGTTCTGATGTAATCGATTACAATAACAATGTAATCGATTACATGGGTTTTTGGTTCTGATGTAATCGATTACATCACGAATGTAATCGATTACATGCGCTCTGGAATTGTTTTTCAGAGCTTTGTTCTTCGTTTCTGGGCTTTGTATTCCATATTTTGGAAGCCCATTTGCACATTCACTAAACCTAGTCTCTTGTGATCTTTATTAGTGCTGAGTTAGGGTTTTTCCTTCACACTCACATTCCCTTTCTAAACCCTAATCTCTCACGGCCTCCATTCTCTCTATCCCACACTCATCTTCAACCTTCAAACCATGGACGGACAAGGAAGCAGTAAAAGGATGAAAGCTAGGGCTAACCGTGATATTCAAGAAGAAAGACGTACTAAGAAGAGACAAGAAACCTCCTCCAAAAGGAAGGCTCCTGAAGAATCCGTGCGTCACAACCCTTGGTTCACCTCGAAGGAACAAGAAACTCGTTTCTTGACTGATTTTGCAAACCGGGAACTCGTACCCCCAAAGATTGTTGACTTCAGATGGTTAGACAATGAAGGGTTTACCTTTCAATCCATGCTCCGAGATCAGAACTTGGAGAAATTCGTTGGGCTAAGGGGTCACATTTACCCTGATTTGGTAAGAGTATTCTATTCTAATATGAAATATCACCCTGGAAGGATTTTATCTGAAGTTAAAGGAGTGAGTATTGTTCTGACTCACGATTTGTTTTTCGAACTCGGTGGAATAACAAATGAGGGGATAGTCCCTACTTTGGAAAATCTGGCTGAGGAAGGCTTTGAACTTCAAAAGGATGCTTTTTATATGAGCATGTTGAGAAATCCTGAGTATTGGGAGGCTGATATGACTGCAAGGAAAGAAAGAGGTATAAGGAAGACCTTTGGCATAGGTGGTCTCAACATTGACGACCGTCTTCTACATTATGCGATTTGCTGGGTTTTGGCTGCTAGAGGTACCAATCATGCTCAACTCATGGAAGAAGATATGCTTTTGATGGCTGCTCTAAAGAATGGAATTCAGATTGATTGGGGTCAAGTTGTCATGGACAACATGACCAAGGTAAGGAAATTCCATGACTTTAAGTGCCCTTATGGTCTGTTCATATCACGTGTTCTTGAGAGATGTCAAGTGGATGTCTCCAATGAGCACAGAGAATTGGTAAGGGATATCCATGTGCTTGGTGACATGATGCTGAAAAAGATGAGATTGACCAAGACATCTCGAATTTGGGTATCTAGAGAGGAAATACAACAACAACAAAGAACAAGACCAACCACAACAATAAGAACAACCACAACATCCTCCTTTCGATGATGATGGAGATTCATTGTACCGGGGAGTACACCCCTAAGTCTCGTTTTGAGTCCATTGTCCTAGATAGGTTGGAAGAGATGGACAAGCGCCAAGAGGATCTAGGAAAGCAAATCAAAGACTTGGAAAGGAATCAAAATTTGCACTTCCTTGACATGAGGTCTTTGATGGAAACCATCATGGAGCGCCTCAACCAAGATGATGATGATGGCGATGATCAGTGATCTCTCTTTTTGGTTTGATATACCAACTAGGGGGAGAATAGTTAGGTTATCCTAGATAGGGAGAGTAACTAGATAGGGGGAGTTGAGAGTTTGTTTTTTTTTTTAACTGTTTTATTGAACTATGTTACTGTTTTTGAATAATGAATAAAATTTGCTTTGAGAATTTGTTTTATGATTCATTGGTCTTGATCTATATTTGTATTTGAATCATGTCATACATACTTGAATGAATGGTTGATTATTAGTGCATATGCATATTGTATTTTCTGGAAATTCTAACATATGCAGGTATGTCAAAGAACAACACATATCCTAAAACTCTAGGAAAACCTCTTATGTGATTTGGTACATCAAAACCAAAAAGGGGGAGATTGTTGGACTTGAAGCTTGAAGAATGCTGATTGTGTCTCTCTTATGTGTTTTGGTTTTTGATGAATGTATTTTCGGTTTTCCATAGATGAAGTGTAAGTAGGATATATCTATGTATTGATTGTTGAAGTATAGGCATATATGTGTTGAGTTCTTTGCTTAAAGACCCCAGAGATGTTTTTAACTAGTGTATGATTGATCATGTGACTAATGTTTGATTTCCATTTGAGAAAAATAGTTTGAAAAACCTTGGAAATCCATTTTTCACTGATGTAATCGATTACAGGCTTAGTGTAATCGATTACATTGATCATTCTTTCGTGTAATCGATTACATGGTTGATGTAATCGATTACATCTTCGAGAACTTTGGTGTAATCGATTACATTCCCAGTGTAATCGATTACATGGTTTGAAATTCACCTTTTCTGGGTTTTTCTCTTCAATGTAATCGATTACATGCTCGTGGTAATCGATTACATGCCTGGAAAAATCAAATTGGAGGGTTCTAACGGCTAGTGTAATCGATTACATGCATTTGGGATCAATTACATGGACCGTTGTAGCTCAGATTTGCACGTTTTCTCCCTCCAAATTTGTTCTATAAGTATAATCTTGATGAAACATATGAAGATGCTGAAAACCTAGCTTCTTGAAACAATTCTTACACTTTCATATGCTCTAAACTTAGAGTTCATCAAGGTTTTCAAAGACCAAAGGAAACTTGGTTCATATCTTTGTTGGGTGGATTTCATAAAGCTTGTTTGTGATCAGATCTCGCACTTGAGGTGTATTCTTTACTTGATCTTTTGTATTTCCAATTTTGGGTTGTTGCTCTAGGAGAGAGGTCTCTCTAGATAGAGCATTGTATTTGAGAAGTGATTCTCAAAGTTTGATCTTGGAGGTGTCAAGGTCGGGGAAGTTCTGTTCTTCAGGTTGAAGAACAGTTTTTGGGTGTTTTGATTTCTGTTTGTATTGCTTGTTGCAGAGTGAATGTAAAAGGATACAAAAGAAATCATTTGATAGTGGAAAGCCAATCGCAACAGTTGTTGGGTTGGGGACCGGACGTAGGAGTTGGCGAACCAAGATATATCATTGCACTCATCTTCTTCCTTACTCTCTTTACAGTTTTCTCTATATTGTTATTGATTATATTCTGCTCTGTATTTGGAAACTGTATTGATAATCAACTCATTAATTGGCTTAAGAATAGAGTCAGTAATTGAACCTGTAATTGAATCTGTAATTGAAAGGTAATTGATAGGTAATCAAGATTAGCTTTTGGCTGAATTAAAAGGAATTAGAAACACTCGAATTTGGGGTAAAGTTTAGCAAGAATCTATTCACCCCCCTCTAGATTCATACATAGGGACCAACAGTTACATGCATCGTCAACGCTTTGATGAAGAAGACACATGGCTTTGCAGTCTTTCTTTATGTTTACCTTGTGTGCCACCCTCTGTGCTTCTGTTGCATCTGTAGCAAGTTCTGGGTAGCCATCTTCAATGATCTCCGTAATTTCTTGAAAGCCGAAAATGGCTTTCATCTGGATACTCCATCGATTCCAGTTCTTACCGTCAAGAACAAGAAGATTCGACTGTAAGGTTGCGCTGGTATGTCCCATTCTTGAATCTGAACCACGCTCTGGATACCAGTTTGTTGGAGAAAAGAAATAAAAACGCTCAACAGACGGAAGCAAAGCTACAGACAGAAGAAGTGGACCGACGGAACTGGGAGAAGGAATGGACGACGAAACCTGAAAAAAGTTTCCTTCGTGTATCTTGTATATTTATGTATTCTCTCTGTGTGTTTTTGCTTACACACAACATCTCGATTTATAGTGGTATTCATAACAAACTAACTAACTAACCATTTTAGACTGTTGAATTAGTCAAACTTCAACACGGTACAGGCTTTGGGATCTTTGCAATCAACAATAAATGCAAAATACTAATCTCCAATTTTCTTAACCTCAAATAACCCAACACCAGTACCAACATCAGACTCCTGCAATTCATCAGGTCTGTTCACAATAACAGCACCACATGCCTTTGCAATCCTATTATTATCAGTTTTCCTCAGCCTCCTGATTGCACTAACTCCATGCTTGCTAAAATAATGGCAAGCCAAATCACTCAGACCCTTCTCTGTGATTACCAAATCTGGTTTAAATTTCAATATCTGCATGCACAGCTCCTCAATGTATTCTTCTTCCATCTTCAATAAGAGGCTCCAGTCTTCTTCTATCAGCAGTTCGGCATTTGTTTGGTTTTCACCCTTTTTATACTCGAGGGGAGAATCAAGAAGAATGATACGTGGGTTAACAATCTTTCTCCTCATTTTGCCAGGGGCAACCACATCTTTGTTTATCATAACTCCCTTGAGAACTCTTGAATCCTCTAGCTGCCCACCAGGGACCTTCTCAACCTTAATATAATTCTTAATATCTACATCTCTCAAACCCTGGCCAACATCAACACCTACTGTAGTAGTAGCATCAATAGCTAAATCCTGGATGCAAACAAGGAAGAATATATGATACATAATTCAACAGATTTAGAAATGCTATATAATTGCAGAAGGCTCTAATAATCAACAAATGCTAAGATAACAAATAACAACGAGATAAGTACAAGAGCCAAAATACAATGACATTATTTTGAAACTATTTGCTAAATTTCATGTATCTATCCAATTTTAAGAACGAAGACAATATATTAATTTGATAAATTCACAGAAGCCCAGATTTGTCTAGATGCGAAAATATATGGTTAACGAACAAGTAAATTGTGTTTATCAAAATAACAACTAATTCTTTTGAGGAAAAACACAACAGATGACAGCTGACATCACTTAACAGTGAACCACCCTCCTCATCAGCAACACTGCATAGACTAGGCTTCCTTTATGCAGGACAATAGAGTTTGAAAAAGTAGTATAATGAATTCACACCGTACACACACAATTCTGGTAGATGACTCAGCTTTTGTCTTGTTTGAGCTATCTATCTTCAACTTTATATATAGAGAATAATCCTCAATTTCCTTAGGATCAAAATCTAAATTCTAAATGATCCTTAAGAAAAGGCAAGGGTAGGAAATGCTAGACTCTTTTTTTTTCCCTTATATTTGTTTATCAATTCATCCACGTAATTGTCCATTATCACAAACATGCCTTCTTCACCAGATGGAAGAGACATGTAAACCAAAATAATGAGAAGGGGTTGAATTATGTTAAAAAAAATTTCACAACTTTTTTGTTGAACACGAAATTGTATCGTCTAATGAATCAAACGGAGGTTAGTAAAAAAATTAAGAAAAAAATTTCTAAAAAAAACACAATTTTAATAAACAAGAAATCCTTGTTAGTAAAAGAGAATATATACGAAAGATAACATAAGAAATTTTTATATTAATTCATTTTATCACAGAGACTATGTCCAATTTCTTAACAACCGTTAAGATTTCACCATCTTTAAAGAGATACAAAGAATTGTTTGTCCCCAACCACATTTGATTATACAATTATTCTTTGTATCCAACCTCTTAAGACTAAACCAATTATTCTTTAAGATTAGTCTCTTTAGGTTAAACACTTACTACTAATGGTGAAGGATTTACAAAGTAGTTTATCTAACTAAGGATTAACATTTACACATAGAAAGATTTACAAAGTACAGAAAAAGTTCTTACAACATATTCGAGTTTTGAATTATAGCTTTATAGATGGTATTATCTACATGTTTACTTGATTCGTCTTTGTTTAGACTAGCACAAAGTAAATGCATAGGGGCGTCATAAGAACATCTTTTATATACTTATGTTAATGGGTGTAGATGCCCCTCATTGTCTGCTTGACTTGTAGGCCTAACAAGAATTTCAATTCTTCAATCATGCTCATTTTGAACTCACTTGACATCATATCAGATAGTTCCTTGCACAAGGATTTATTAATAGTTATTGAAGATCATGTCATCAGCATAAACCTAAACTATAATAAAATCTTTATTTAGATCTTTTATAGAGAGAGTTGCATGTTTTTTACCTTTCATGAAATTATTATTTAACATAAAACTGCTTAGACTATCATATCAACTCTTGGGGCTTGTTTAAGACCATGTAGAATTTTCTTTAGTTTGAAAACATGATCTATATGAGTGTGATGTTTGAAACCAGGAGATTGTCTAACATAGACTTCTTGGTTAATAAAATTATTTGGAAAAACATTATTAACATCAATTTGATAAAGAATAGTGTTTTTATGAGTAACAAACGCAAGTAAGATAAGAATAACCTCTATTCTAGTTGAGGAGAGCAAATGTTTTAGTGAAATCAATACTTTTTTTACTGGTTATAGCCTTGAACTACAAATTTGAGTTTATTTTTTACCATTTTTCTAGCTTTGTCTAACTTATTTCTAGACAATCATTTTGTCCAATAATGTTTTTTTGAGTAGGCTTTGGCACCAACTTACACATGTCATTTTTTGGAAAACTGGTTGAGTTCCTCCTCCATAACAATGATCCTGTATAACTTTTTCTATGTTATTAGATTCAATTTCTGAAACTAGAACATATTTTGCATCACATTTTAGAGATAATTTGGTTTTTACTCCTTGATTTCTGTCTATAATATTCAAATCTTTAGAATGGTTAATAACAAACTTCTAGTTTCTCTGATTTGATTTTTGGGAGGTATCAGGTTGAGGAATATATGGAGTGGTATTTAATTCGTCCGAATGAGTAACTTCGTTTAGCTTGATGATTTCATCTGGTTTCTATACTTGGTTTGCAGACAAGTTTATTTATAGAAAGTTAAATGATTTTTTTACATTTGATAGATCTTTATTAGCCTTTGAGTTATCATTGCATTTTACATGAATAGACTTTTCAACCACTTGGGTTCTAAAGTTATAAATTCTATATACTTTTGATGTGTCAGAATATCCAAGGAAATTTCTTTTGTGTACCTTATAATCAAATTTTCTAAGTTAATCTCTAGTGTGTTTAAGACAAAACATTCACATCCAAAATGATAAAAGTAAGAGATATTTAGTTTTCTTCCCCTCCATAGTTTATAATGAGTTTTATTTATAACGAGTCTTGTTAATATTATGTTTCGATAATAATAATGAGTGTTTATTGCTTTTGTCCAAAATTGTTTAGGAAGAGAATTCTCACAAAAAGAATTCTTGTCATTAGGTTTTATTTTTTCTTTTAACTACTACATTTTATTGATGTGTTCTTGGTGCAAAATAGTTGTGAAAGATTTCATTCTAATAACATAATATCTTGAACACATTTTCAAATTTTTTCTGATGGTCATTTCACAAACATAATATGAAAACCTTTTTTTTTATATCTTATTTTGCACTTGTTTGCACAATATCTTAAAGATCTTTTAAGATTCATGTTTATAGGATAAAAAATATATCTATATGAATTTAGAATGATCATCAAGAACGACAAAATCATATCTCTTTCACCTTAACTTTGTGTTTGAGTTGGGCCAAATGAATCAATATGAAACAATTTTAATAATTTTATAATAATAATGACTTTTTTAATTTAAAAGAAGATTTAAGTTGTTTATTAACTTGTATAAATGATTTGATTATTAATAGATTTTTGATAAATTTTTTAGAAGATCAAGTTTTAAAACTTTTTAAATATATTGAAGACTTAAATATCTTAATTTCTTTTTTTATATTGATTTGATGTAATTTTTTATTAATTTATTTGCTAAAACTTTTTTATTTAAATTTAAAATTTTATCAAAAATAAAAACTTATAACTTGTAATTATATGAAAAGACAAAAATATATAACTTTTAATATTTAATTAAATTAATTTACAAAATATTTTTTTCCCAAATAATATATATTCTGAATGTAATATGTCGAATAAATCAGTCAAATTTTATTATTAATTAAAAATAAATATTTATATTGAATTAAATTAAAGATATATCCACTAAAACTTTATTATAATAATTTTTTTAAAAATTATACATATTTTTTCAGTTATAATGAATTAATTATATTAAATATCTTTATATTATTATTATCTCTTGAAGATTAAAAAAAAATACACTGATTCTTCTCTTAAAAATACATTGTTTTATAAATTTTCATTCAAATTAAAAGTATAACGTGCAGCCCACGGGACAAACAAGTACAAAACAGAATACCCTAATTTCTCTCTCTACCTCTCTCTTCTTTCTCTCTCTACCTCTCTCTCTTCTTTCTGTTTTCAGCTCCGGCAAACTTTCTCCGGAGCCGCCGTTATCTCCGTCGTGACCTTCAATCTCTCAACGCCGCGCCAGCCACCAGTTATTCTTCTCTTCATCATCGAACATTTAACTCACTCTTCATAATATCCCCAATTAGGTTATAATATATTATTGGGAATTTGGGGTTCCGATTTTTCTAATGTAAATTTATTGTGTTTATTGTTTTGATATTATTTCCAGTGAGTTTTTTTTATTGAATTGGTGCTGCTGAGTTGAAAGTATAGACATGGAGCTTGCTTACACAAATTACATTATTCCTTTTTCATATTTTGAGTGGCATGATGGAATAAACTAAGTGAATGTTTATGTGAGTTAATCGTTTTAATGGAAAAATTGATTTTTAAATTTTTTTTTTCTTAAGATTGTATTTTTTTTTTAAAATTCAAAATAAACAAATGCTATCATGCAATACATCTGAGAGATTATTTAAAGTTAATATTATTTCAACAGAGGTACTTTTTCCTGTGTTCTCATAATCAATATAATGCTTAGAGTTTCTTTTGGTTTCACTTTTTTAATGGAATCAAAATGTATCATAAGTGACATTTGAATGAACAAGTTTCTAGTGTAGATATCTTTTTTTTTTTCATTATTATTATTATTATTATTATTATTATTATTTAATTCAAGTTTGGTTGAGATCAGTTCCAGTTACTTAATAGTATGTGAGCTTAATCTAAACTGTCCATAGTAGCATGCGCCAGCCCATTCTCAAGTTTTCTTGAAATGGAAAGTTCTTTCTTTAAAATCACATTTCAAAGCCTTAATATAAACTCTGAGCTTAAGAAGTGTTATTATTCACATTTCACAAATTGAGTACGTGACGCTTATGAGTTTTTTGCTTTCATATGAAACATGAGTCCTCTATTTTGTTTTTCTTATTAGAATTCTAGTACTGTAGATCTTCAATTTCATCACCTTGGTCAAAGATTTCTGTCGCACTCCATGGCAACTAGTAAGTGAAACACATGTGTTATGCCTATCTGTTTAATCTTACCTTTTGCCATATTTGTTCATTTATGTTGTTTAATGTAGATGTTACTTTATGGTCTTCTTTGGTGGTCATCATTTTTAATTTTAAATTAATATATTGAATTGCTATGGATTTTTTTCTGCAGGACTTCAGTTTGAAAATAATTGTGAAATTGGAGTTTTCTCTAAACTTACCAATGCCTACTGTTTGGTTGCCATCGGTGGTTCTGAAAACTTCTACAGGTTTTCATCATGAAAATATATTCCCAAATAGATTTAAATTATTATATATACATTTGGTTTCAAATGGTTTGGATTGTTATGATATCTATAAATGAATAAATTATTATGTTCATGTGTTGCTTGATGCAGTGTGTTTGAGTCTGAGTTAGCAGATGTGATCCTGTGGTCAAGACATCCATTGGTGGTACTCGTATTATTGGTCGTCTTTGTGCTGGTAAAGTTTTTTTCTTATCCTCATTTATTCTCTCTGTTTCTCGGGGGGTATTAGTCTATATCATGGTTGAGATTACTCCATCCTATATATTTAATCAATTTTCTTGTTTTACATTTTTAATTAACAAAAGAAAAAATGGCTTCATAAG